>VWZS01007271.1:2161-78453 GCA_013397075.1 Rhabdornis inornatus
AGACCTACCCTGTGCCTCATGCCACTGCTCGGAACACCATCTTAAGCCTTAAAAAACAAGTTCTTTGGAGGCAGGGTACCCCTGAAAAAATTAAATTATATACATACATGCAGTTACAGATACAGGCACATTTTATATCTGAAGTAAACCAAGAAGTTTACAATCTGTTCATTACATAAGAGCTGTGACATTTTGTGGCTAGGTTAAGAGTTCACTTGGTTGAAAACCAGCGTTCAGCACTCATGATTTTATCATGAATCATCCTTTCTGAAATGACCCATATGCTAGAATTGGAGCACTGGATGACAAACTCAACTCTAAGGCCATGAGGAAGAGTTCAGAAATATGAAGAGGAGACATGCATTCTAAACAACAAAGGCAGTGTCTGAAGTTCAGCTTTTGAAAGTCTAGGCTAACAATACGTGTTTTTTTTAATATAAAATCAATAGCTGATCTTTCTATGTCCCTTCTTGATAGTTTCTTGTTTCCATTTTAGCATCAGTGTTCAGAGACAGCAAGGAACAAAGCTATAACTAAAGCAGCAAAGAAATGTAAAGATCTGCATTATAATCCTTTGCCATAGATTTTAAAGTTCTAAGTCACAACCAACTCTGCCTACACTATGCTTGACTTCTTTATTTTCATCTTTGTAGGTGTTTTCCATTTACTATTTTTAAACATTTCCATTAGCTTTGTTTAGAATTCTAGCTAAACTTGTAAGGGATTTCATAGTTATTTCTCATACCCCAGGCCTTTAACAGTTCTGCTGAAAGAGCAAATTTCATTTCACCTTTTTGCTAAAGTTCTACAACCAACAGAACACATTTTGTTTCGATCAATAAAAGACTTCTAGCTATAGAGGTTTTCAGAAAGTGCATTTGTGCTTTCTATACCTCACTAAGTGTTGCAGTAAATACATCTATAGAATCAGCTCAAGAATAAATGCAGCTTTAGAAATGCTGACCAGTAACTGTTGTAAGAGGACCATCTAGTGGTGACAACCACAATTCACACTCTGCTATTTTTATGAAAAATATACACTGTTAATCTGTGCAAGCCACTGGTCAACTTCCCAGTCTTCGGGTTTTTTATTCCACAGCTTTAATTGTTTCTTTAATTTAGGTTTCAACTTTCTATTATGAAATTAATGAGTTTGTTGTTTCTTCATCTGTTCCTGTTATAAGAACATCTGTCTCAATTCTTCCACATGTGAAAATTGCTCATAGATCAAATCATTAATCTGAAGACACTAGCAAGAATGAAATTTAGAAACTAGGCTACAAAATTGGTTTCTTTACTTCACAATACTCCCCACAGAGAAATCACTAATAGTTTTTTTCTTAATACAAGAGACAAAAAAATCAACAGTTGAGAAGTGACAGTTGTACTTTGTATGTTTTACATCTCCATCACATTTCAGTCAGAGAGAAGTGCTGCCAAATAGACCAAAATGTTACAAACTTCCCATTAACTAGCAGAGATAGAACAGCAAAAAATTACATTGAAGAAAGCTGAATGAGAATCCAATACACATCTAGTGGTGCTTGTTTCTGTATTTCGAATATGTGAAACAACTCCAAAGATATTAAAATCATCGAATCATAAAATAGTTCGGGTGGGAAGGGTTCTTTAAAGGTCACCTAGTCCAAACCTCCCCTGCAATGAAGAGGGACATCTAGATCAGGTTGCTCAGAACACCATTCAATCTGACCTTAAGTGTTTTACCACCCTCATTGTAAAAAAACTTCCTCCTTATACCTAATCTGAATTGTCCCTCTTGTAGTATAAAACCATTCCCATTGATGTTCAATCACAACAGTCCCTGCTAAAATGTTTGTCCTCAGCTTTCCTGTAGGCCCCCTTTAAGTATCTAAAGACCACATTAAGTCTCCCTTCTCCTTCTCCAGGCTGAACAACTCCAACTCTCTTGGCCTGTCTTCGTAGGAGAGGTGCTCCAGCCCTCTAATCATCTTCATGGACCTTCTCTGGACCTCTAACAGATCCAGGTCTCTCCTGTGCTGAGGACTTCAGAACTACAAGCAGCACTACAGGTGGGGTCTCACAAGGGAGACAATCACCTCCCTCACCCTGATGGTCACATTGCTTTTGATGCAATCCAGGATATGCTTGGCCTTCCAGGCTGTGAGCACAAACTGTTGCATCACATCCAGCTTTTCATCCATGAGAACACACCAGTTCTTTTCTGTAGGACTGCTCTTAATTAATTAATTAATTCCCCTTCTGTACTCATGTCTGGGATTTCCCAGACCCAAGTGCAGCGCCTTGCACTTGGACTAGTCGAACCTTGTCAGGTTCCCATAGGCCCATTTTTCAAGCTTGTCCAGGTGCCTCTGGATGGCATCCTGTCCTTCAGGTGTGTCAGTCTCACCACACAGCTTGGTGTCATCTGCAAATTTGCTGAGAGTGTGCTCTATCCCACTGCCTAGATCATTGATGAAGAAATTAAAGAGCACTGGTCCCACTATGGATGCCCAAGGAACACCGTCTGTCATTCTATACATCTATAGGATAGTGAAGGGTCTGGAAGGGAAGCATTATAAGGAGCAGCTGAGGTCACTTCATTTGTTCAGCCTGGAGAAGAGGAAACTGAGAGGAGATACCATTGTGGTCTTCAGCATCCTCCCGAGGGGAAGTAGAGGGGCAGGTACTGGTCTTTCACTCTTGTGACCACTGACAGGACTTATGGAAACGACAAGAAGCTGAGTCAGGGGAGGTTTAGGTTGGATATCAGGAAAAAGTTTTTCACACAGAGGGTGGTTGAGCAGCTCCCCATGGAAGTGGTCACAGCACCAAATCTGTCTGAGTTAAAGAAGCACATGGCATGGTTCTTAGGGTGTCCTTCACAGGGTCATGAGTTGGACTGAATGATCCTGATGAGTCCCTTCAAACTCAGCATTTTCTGCGATTCTGTGATTCTCTAGTTGTAACCGTACAACCAATTCATCATCCAGTGAACAGCCCACCCATCAAAACCATCTCTCTCCAATTTAAAAAGACAGCGTGTCAAAGGCTTTACAGAAGGCCACATATATGACACCCATACTCCTTACCTTGCCCACAGATGTAGCCACTCCATGGCACTCTATCACTAGGCCCTAGGTTGAACTGCCAGGACTTGCCCTTAGTGAAGCCATGCTGGCTGTCTAGAGTCATATCCCTGTTCTCCACATGCCTTAGTGCAGCTTCTTGGAAGTTCTGTTCCATGATGTTTCCAGGCACACAGGTGAGGCTGACAGGTCGCAACTTCTCTGGGTGTTCCTTTCTAGCCCTTTTAAAATGCATTCAATGCTTCCCTTTTCNTTTTCTGTGATTCTGTGATTCTCTAGTTGTAACCGTACAACCAATTCATCATCCAGTGAACAGCCCACCCATCAAAACCATCTCTCTCCAATTTAAAAAGACAGCGTGTCAAAGGCTTTACAGAAGGCCACATATATGACACCCATACTCCTTACCTTGCCCACAGATGTAGCCACTCCATGGCACTCTATCACTAGGCCCTAGGTTGAACTGCCAGGACTTGCCCTTAGTGAAGCCATGCTGGCTGTCTAGAGTCATATCCCTGTTCTCCATATGCCTTAGTGCAGCTTCTTGGAAGTTCTGTTCCATGATGTTTCCAGGCACACAGGTGAGGCTGACAGGTCGCAACTTCTCTGGGTGTTCCTTTCTAGCCCTTTTAAAATGCATTCAATGCTTCCCTTTTCCCAGCTACCCTGGACTTCACCTGCTGCCATGATTTTTCAAGCATCATGGACTTAGCTTGGCAACTTCATCAGACAATTCCTTCAGAACTCTGGGATGCCTCTCAGTCAGGTCCCATAGACTTAGGTTCCTCAGGTGGTCATGAAACCAATTTTCCCTTGCAGTGGGAGAGACTTTCTTCCTGCAGTCCTCATTCTGCTCTCTACCACTCAAGAGGTGTGGGAAGGCAGATTACAAATGAAGACTGAGACAAAGAAGTCGTTGAGCTCCTCAGCTTTCCATCCGTCCATTGTTACCAGTCTGTCAGTGTTGCTACCTTCAACCTTCCTTTTCTGGTCAAGGAAAGCCCTTCTTGTCGTTCTTTGCACCCCTCACCAAGTTCATCTCCAGCTATACCTTGGCTTTTCTGACCCCATCCCTATTCAACCACACAGCATCCCTATATTCTTCCCGGATCACCTCTCCCTGCCTCCACTGGCTGTGCATTTCCTCCTTGCCCTTTAGTTTGACTAGCAGGTCTCAATTCAGACACGTCGATCTCTTGCCTTCCTTTCCCAGTTTCTCACACCTGGGGATCCTGAGTTCTTGCACTCTATGGAAGGCATCCTTGAAGATCTGCCATTTTTTGACTCCTTTTCCCCAAGGGCAGTTTCACAAGGAGTCCAACTAAGTCCTTGAAGAGTGGGAAGTTTGCTTGTCTAAAGTTCATGGTACTGACTTTACTTTTCACCTGTCCCATAATCCTCAGGACTGCAAACACAATCTTTTTTTGCATTTGTCAGTGTTAAATCATATGGCTGAGCAGAATGCACTGCTTTACCACTGAAGGTATCAGATTAAGAGTTCCATAAAAAGGAAAAAAATGCATAACCTTCAGCAAGAGAAATCTGAGCAAGACTGAGCAACTTCATAGATCAAGTTCTCTCTGTCAACTCCTACAGCATTCTTTGCCTACTCAGATGAAAAATCATGTTCCTGGGGGATTGACATTCACCCTCCTTCCCAACACTCCCAGAGTATGCTTCCCTGTATGCATGCTTTCCTCCTTCTGTCCAACTGCCATTCTCCTGTGTCTGCTTCAGTAGCTCAATGAACATGATCTATGAAGGGCCTCTGTCACCCTCACATTTTTTCAAATATGCTTGAGTATAGCAGTAAGACATATATTAGTCACAGGAGTAACAGACGGCAATAAATGCAAAACCTCTCCCTGTATTTTCTCATTCTACTTCCAGACTGTCATGCAAAAGGCAGACTGTTAGCAAAGCAAGCTCATTGCTGCAGGCTTGCAGCACCACATGAATTAACCTCTGCTGAAGGCGAGAGACACTTCTAGCAGATACCTGAAAAGAATTCCAGAGAAGCCTGTGGAAGGCTGATAGTAAAAAAAAAATGTTTATTTATTTACAGACTCTCAGTGGCACACCAGAACATCTGCCAAACACAGATACACACAGATAGCTTGGCAGGCTAGACAGGGACAGGCATTTGTTTACTAAAATTAACATCATGTGCTAGACCTCCTTTCTGGTTCACTCTGGCTGGTCTTGCAAGATGGAAATAAAACCACAATACTGTCCTTCATAAGCCTCAAGGACAGAACAAGGTATTAAAGACGACACTTAAAAAACCTGAAATAGATTCACTGCAAAAGGCTTGGGGCAAGATTAAAAGCATATCCTTGATAAGAAATCTAATCAGATAGTCCAGAAAAGCCACATTAAAAAACATTCAGTCCAGAAAATCTACCAAAAAACGAATATTCCTTCATTTCCCAAAAAGAACCTTCCCAAGTGTCTATTTTGCCAATTTCTCTGATGCTTCAACACATGCCTCACTAGCCTCCTGTCAGGTACCTGAACATTCACTATAATTTTCTTAGATTTAGGTCTTAAACAGAAAGCATCTTGATCTTAATATGAATATGTATTATTCATTACATGACATAAATCCCTGCCTTCTTTGTTTATTTACGACTTGAGATCATTCTTTGTTCAACAGCAATAAACACACATATGTGAACTGGAATATGGTGAAAAAAAAAGGAAAAGGTAATTAGCACGACATGCTAACACAGAAAACTCAGAAAAGTTTAGAGAACTTACCAGAGTTCCTTCTGCTGTTCTTGTTGCTTTGTCAGGATTTGCCCTCATTTTGACAATCCTAGATGTTGAAAAGTATCTGGCTTCCTGAGTAGGTTCTAGGATAAACATTACCTCCTGAACCCCTAGCTTGCAAAGACACCTTCTTCATCAGATTACTTGCACCCACCACAGCTCATGAGACAGGTCTGGCATCAAGATTGAGGTGGTGGTCAGACCTCTGCTTTGAAGTCCGTGGTAAATAAACATGCATATCAAAAATCCAGATAATTTCTTCTGCAGAACTGCATGGTGGTACATGTTTACTTGTTTCATTCTTCCTGAACCGCTCCAGACACTCACAACACTTAGTTTACTATCCCCTATACATTTGCTACTGCAACTCCACTGTAGAATGTCAGAAAGCATTATTACCTCTTCTCAGATTTAAGAACCTCTGTATTGTCTTTCCACTTTTTACAGGAATATGCCATACCATAGACACTCACTTCTCAGGATACTCATAGCATTTATACATGAGTTCACCATTTTCCCCAAGATAGTTGTAAGAAATTACTAGGTGATAATCTCTTCAATCAGTAAGGATTTTGGTCAGCTGAATTTAAGCCCAGGAACAAGCCTGAGTTTAGGGTAAGGCATTGTAGCACTATTACTAGCAAGTTATTACAGGCACAGAATCGAGGAACTGTATGCATATATTTGCCATATTGATGCAGGAGACCTTCAGCCTTGGAAAGTGACTTATCACTCTGCCAACAGTTTAGTGACACTATTTTTGTTGATGACTCCCACCCCCCAAATATTTTTTGGCAATCTTTATTTATGAAAAAAAGGAGATGTTAAGCAAAGACAATCTAAATGCTTCCACATCACAGCACAAAAACAAGTTCACAAGTTCACAAGTCCACAAGTTCAAAAAACACAGATATCTATTAAACTCATTTAAATCTACAAATACACCATAAATATTACTGTCCACTGTTCTGTTTTCCCAATCTAAGTTTAAGTAGGTTTTAGAAGTCTGTATTACATATCTTTCAAGACACATGATATCTTAGGTTCAGCAAAAGAAGATATTAACTTTTTAACTTGTCCAGGATATGCAAGCGCAGAAAAGTAGAACAGAATTAAAGCACAGAAGAAAACAATTACAAGTTCATTACAAGGGAAGAGCCGGGAATTTTGTCACCTTTTTTAAAACCTATATTATCCTTGCAAACTCATATCCCGTTCAAAATGTGAGAAAAAATCTACTCTGCATTTAATATTCTTCACTCATTTCAGCTTGAGTTATTTTCAATATGCATCAGATAAAAAATATCATCATGCATAGAAAGATGCTTTTCTCTAGACAGCAGCATCATGCTGCCTTTCAAAATTCAGTTAAACAACTAATTATAAAGAATATACAAGGAGCTTACCTTTTACACCACCAAATGGGCCATAAGTCATATTACAAGCAGTTCTCTGAAGATTGTGCTCATACATCAGTTTAATCTGATACTGGTTCCCATGCTCCACATTCCCCTGAGTTCCTACAAAAAAACAAAGGATAAATATTTATTAATTTGATCTACACACTGTGGAAGAAGTAAAGGAGTATCAGTGTAAACAATCTGAAGAAAATGTAACTTAATTTCTAGCGGCTTTTGAGATATGTAGGCTCACACTGCTACTTTCTGAAAAATAAATCACCTAGCTACAAAATTCCTAAAGGCCAGAACCAGAAATAAGGTCTCACTATAATATACATGGTAAAAAGACCTCGCAAAAGACTGAGATTTTACTACTTAGATGCATTTTTCATGTTGGGCACACCTCTAAGATCACAAACAAAGCTTTGATTCTCCCTGCTGGAAGGGGAATTCTTATGATTCTCTAGTTATTGGGTAAATATACTATATCCAACAGCCAGCTTCAGCTGCAGTAGTCTTTGTCTCGAATTAAGCTGTAGCATTAGCTACCGTTTTACAAAGCTGTGGTTAGGGCACACTCATGACTTGCCTTTACTTTGCCTGAAATTGAATGGAGTGATCAGCAATGCAGAGATAACAGACAAACATATGGTAACAAAAATAATGTTGTGATATACATCACATTCTCTGAAAAAGTCTGCATGAATTTTAATTTCCTGAATCCTTCAAGGAAGTAGCAGAAAAAAAAAGTCTTTCTAAAGAAACTGAAGCTCCTCTTTCAAAATCAAGCTTTTCTTGAACCCCATGAAGAAAGTGAAGTTCATTACATAAAGTAACACTTAAGGACTAATATTAGCAAACAAAAAAAAACCTTTGAGAACAGTCACATCAACTGGGAAAAACGTGTTTTCTATATATAGAAAAACTTTCTATATAAAAAGGTGTTTCTCTACATATTTTTAAATCCTGCCAAAGCTTTAATTATATAAAGATCATTCCAATAACAACTTAACGTTCTATGAAAGATCTGTAGCTTATGCTAACTTTTAGGCAATTTCTTCAATCAAATCAAACAATTAAACAATTACCCCTAAAGCAGGCTCACATTAGGGAAAAGACTGGAAGAGACATGAGGGAAAAAGCCCTGTTGAGTAGATAATCAGCAACACTTCAGGATAAACAAGTCAGAAAGTAATCAGTCTGTGTATATTGACTGTAATACAATATCAAGGCCATACTTTAGTCAGCCCTGAAGGATGCTTTCATTTGTCAAAAGAAGCAGCATAGTGATTTTTATCATGAATAATAAATATGGTAACATGCATAAAGCAAGTAAAGAGTCCACTTTATGAAAGTGTAGTTTGTCTTAAAAGCATAAAGAAGTAATGATAGTTATTTCTCAAAGGAGCTTCTTTGAGAGTACCCACTCAGATGACAGAAATTACCTTTAAAGCATGAATGCAGATTAGTATGAAAAGTCTATTAAAAGATAGCAAAATTTTACTTTTATTATTACTTAACTGCTTAAGCCTTGTAGACCAAACAGCAAATTATAACTACTAAAGACTTCTAGACTTACTGTCATATGCTCTTAACACAAATTTTAAAACACATTGTTTTAATAAAAATTGTACTGGTGGGCTACAATCCTAAGGCATAAACATTAATACAGCAAAGAGAAAGCACGAAAACTGCAGTACATCTCCAAGAATCTCTCCTCAGCAAAGACCACTTTCACAGGTGTCTCCAGACAGTCAGAGACAGCACATTTTTGTAGCCTGTCTGACTACAAGGCTGTAAATAGGAAACAAGCTGCTCCTACAAGAAAACCATGCTCTTGTAATGAAAGGAATCACAGTGCGTCCCTGCATGGAGAAAATGAACAACACCATGTTGTCTATTGAATTTTGAATATGGGTGTACCATTAATAGATCTCTTAAATCTGTGCTTTGCTCTGAGCATATAGAATAAAAAAAATCAAAGCACAAAATACGTATTTCATGACTAGGCTCTTCACATACAGAGAGAACACATCATATAGAATTTCCAGCCAAAGGCATTAGAAGAAAGAGGATTTAAGACAAAACACAGTGGTTTCACCTTCTTACCAGTATTAACCTCCTGTCTTCTCATGGGCTACCTTACCAATGTTCTGGCTTTCTAAAAAATTATCTGGATTTCTGAGTTCAGAAAGAATCATAATCACTTATTTTTAAAGAGCTAAGTAGGTTGGCATTATACAAGCATTTATTCATTAGCATGTTGAACAATAACACCAATTCATAAAACCATAATGAGAACTAGTTGCTCACGATCACTGCTAACCACAGACCATCACAGCAACACAGGCATGGAGCAGATCAGCAAACCTCTGCTAAACCTAATTACTAATGTCTCCTCTTCATATGTGGGCTTGAGGGAAAGAACATGACTGTAAATCTTCAGTGATGATGCACAAACACTGTATACACCAAGTTTAACATTAACCTAATCCAAACTTTAGAATACACTTAAAATCACTGGAAAGCTTGAATCTGTAAACTAACCTGAAACAGCATACACACAGAGTTTTCGGCAATGCAACACAGCCAGATGAAGTCCTTCAGTACCACTGTAAAAAAGGGTAAAAAGCCACTATTTTCATATAAATTCAAATAGAATTTATACAGGATAAAATTCAAGCAACATTTTGAAATTGCTCTCATGCATAGGCCAAATGCAAAGGTTTGGGTGTTAGATGCTAGCACAAAAACTCGGAAGTACTATCTTCCTAAATTAATGCTGAAGTGTTTGGAGTTAATTACAAAATCAAAATTAATCCTTTAAGAACATATTTTGAGATTAAAATACGAAGAGCAGCACAATTATTTTCCCAGTTTAGTTTAAAACTCATTTGAAATAAGGTGCTATTAATCTTTCATGGAGGGATGATATGTGGATCATCCCTCCAAACAAGCATTATTCAGCAATATCAGACACTACTTTTTTTATATTCACTTTTGTACTAGTTGATGGAACCTTCAAACTCTCACACTCTTCTTCCTCCAAATACAAACAGTATTTTTAGCAAAGTACTTGCGCTGTAAATATAGAAAATGTTTCAGCTCATTTCACAGAGTAAGACATTATCATTCCTGAAAATGGTCCTTCCATGACTACTTGGCCCTTCGGTCTCAAAGCATGAATCTTTCCCATGATTAGTACAGGTTTTACTTTCATTTTTAAAATAAAGTTCATGCTACAGTATTTTAAGTTCATTTCAAGATTAAAATTAATCCTTCAAGAACTAATTACTAAAATAAACTTCTCCTAAGTAGATTCTCTTACAGCCAATTAACTATAAGGTGTTTTCCTTAGAGTCACAGTATCGCTCCTCTACATGACCACTTGTTTCCAATAAATTCATTTGAATTAAGGATCTTCTATCCTCTGTCAAACAGGAAACGATTGGCCAGTATTACATCCTAGACCATAACAAGTTAGTCAAGTATTCCTAACACCTTAAAAGATAACTTTCAATGTTAAGTTTTTCCTGTTCTACATACTTCTAAAAATTATATAACTATCTGGAAGATTATCCTCTACATATACCTTAAGTAAAAATCTCTCATACAAAGATGATTCAAGAAGCAGATCAAATGCATACTATGGGATTCATAGATGTATAAATAGTTGTCCATCTAGAAACTGAAAACTCACCCTCCAAAACAAAGGAAGAAAAGCACATCTAAAACTTAAACAAACAGCACCATAGCGTGCCATTTACTTACGAAACAAATTTTCCCACTTCCACCTGCAATATTGGCTCTTGCAACTGCACTTCCAAGAGCAAGTCTTCAGGTTGAACTTCATCCCCAGGTTTCACAGGATGTGGATTAAAGATTCTGAGATATCCCTTATAACTGCCCACGATAACTTTATCTACAAAACAAACAGACAAACAAAAACATAGGATACTACATGATACAATAGCACATGTGGAATTCAATTTGTTGCAGAGTGCTTCAAATAATACTCTAAAAAGATAGAATATTTACATGATTCTATTAATGTTCATTGTGGTCTGTCTTCTAGTTTAACTTAAGCAATTACATTTTTGCAGATATGAGAATATCTGTCAGCACCAGTGATAGCAGCAATAGGGTTGAGTGTTTATGGGTAAGAATCAGGGAAAAGCCAATGATGCAGATTTCATGGTGGGAGTCTGTTACAGACCACCTAACAAGGACAAAGAGGCAATGAAATATTCTACAGGCAGCTTGAAGTCTCACAACCACCAGCCCTTGCTCTTGTGGGGGACTTCAACATACCAGAAGTCTGCTGAAAACACAGCATAGAAGAACTGTCTAGGAGATGCCTGGAGTGTATGAAAGGTAACTGCCTTATACAACTGGTGAAGGAGCCAACTAGAGAAGGTGCCCCATTGGATTTGCTGTTTGTGAACAGAGAAGGATTTGTAGGTCATTTGACGGTTGGAGGCTGTAGTGAGCACGGCGATCACAAAATTTTGTTTTCAATTCTTAGGAGGAAAGAAGGGGAACAGCAGAACAGCTGTCATGGGCTTCCTGAGGGCAGACTTTCACCCATTCAGGAGACTGGTTGATAGAGTTCCTTGGAAGGCAGTCATGAAGGGCAAAGGGGCCCAGGTAGGCTGAACATTTGTAACAAAGGAAGTCTTAAAAGGCACAGGACTAAGCTGTCCCCATATGCCAAAGCAAGTTTCCAGGGAAGAATACCATACTGACTGCACAGAGCTTTGGCTGGAACTCAGGAAAAAGAGGAGATATGACCTTTGGAAGGAGCAGCTGAATCAGGGGGGCTGAATCAGCTGTATCGTAACATTATGCAGGAAGAAAATTACAAGGGCCAAAACCCAAGTAGAACTTAATCTAGCTACTGCCATAAAATACAATAAAAATGTTTCTATCAATACATCAGCAACAAAAGCACAGCCAAGAAGAATCTCCATTTTTGTTGGATATGGGGGGAAACATAGTGACAAAGGATGAGGAAAAGGCTGAGGTACTTAGAGCTGCCTTTGCCTAAGTTTTCAATAGAGGACCAGTTGTTCTCTGGGTACCCAGCCTCTGAGCTGGAAGACAGAAACAGGGAGCAGAATGAGGCTCCCATAATGCAAGGGGAAATGGTCAGCATTCTGCTACATCACTTAGACACAAACACAAGTCTATGGGGCCCGATGGAATCCACCCAGGAACACTGAGAGAGTGGAAGTGCTCACCAAGCCACTCGCCATAATTTATCATCAGTCCTGGCTGACCAGGGAGCTCCCAGGTGAGTGGAAGTCAGCAAATGTGATGTCCATCTACAAGAAGGGTCAGAAGGAGGATGCAGGGAACTACAGGCCAGTCAGCCTGACCTCAGTATCAGGGAAAGTCATGAAGCATATCATCTTTAGTGTCATCATGCAGCTTGTATGGGACAACCAGGGGATCAGACCCAGCCAGCAGCGGCTTAAGAAGTGCAGATTCTGTTTGACCAACTGATCTCAGTCTGTGATGAGGTGACCAGCTTGATGAAAAAGAGACAGATTGTGGATGTTGTTTACCTCGACTTTAGTAAACCTTTGACAGCATTTCCCACAGCATTCTCCTGGAGAAACTGGATAGTCACAGGTACATTGCTTGCTGGGTACAAAAGTAGCTGGGGGGCTGAGCCCAGAGAGTGGTGNAGCTGCCTTTGCCTAAGTTTTCAATAGAGGACCAGTTGTTCTCTGGGTACCCAGCCTCTGAGCTGGAAGACAGAAACAGGGAGCAGAATGAGGCTCCCATAATGCAAGGGGAAATGGTCAGCATTCTGCTACATCACTTAGACACAAACACAAGTCTATGGGGCCCGATGGAATCCACCCAGGAACACTGAGAGAGTGGAAGTGCTCACCAAGCCACTCGCCATAATTTATCATCAGTCCTGGCTGACCAGGGAGCTCCCAGGTGAGTGGAAGTCAGCAAATGTGATGTCCATCTACAAGAAGGGTCAGAAGGAGGATGCAGGGAACTACAGGCCAGTCAGCCTGACCTCAGTACCAGGGAAAGTCATGAAGCATATCATCTTTAGTGTCATCATGCAGCTTGTATGGGACAACCAGGGGATCAGACCCAGCCAGCAGCGGCTTAAGAAGTGCAGATTCTGTTTGACCAACTGATCTCAGTCTGTGATGAGGTGACCAGCTTGATGAAAAAGAGACAGATTGTGGATGTTGTTTACCTCGACTTTAGTAAACCTTTGACAGCATTTCCCACAGCATTCTCCTGGAGAAACTGGATAGTCACAGCTTAAACAGGTACATTGCTTGCTGGGTACAAAAGTAGCTGGGGGGCTGAGCCCAGAGAGTGGTGGTGAATTGAGTTACATCCAGGTGGTGACTGGTCTTGAGTGACATTCCCCAGGGCTCAGTACCAGGGCCAGTTCCTGTTTAATATCTTTATCAACGACCTGGATGAGGGGATCAAGTGCACCCCCAGTTAAGTTTGCTGATGACACCAAATTGGCTGGGAGGGTTGATCTGCTGGAGGGTAGGATGGCTCTATAGCAGAATTTAGACAGGATGGAACAATGGGTTGAGGCCAATCATATGAGGTCCAACAAGGCCAAGAGCCAGGTCATTCACTTCAGTCACAACAACCCCATGCAGCACAACAGACTTGGGGAAGAGTGGCTGGAAAGCTGCCCAACAGAAAATTACCTAGGGTTACAGTTGACAGCAGCTGACACATGAGCCAGCATGTGCCCAGGCAGCCAAAAAGGCCAATGGCATCCTGGCTTGTATCAGAAAGTGTGCAGTCAGAGAAGTATTACCCCCCCTGTAATCAGCACTGGTGAGGTTGCAACTCAAATAATGTACTCAGTTTTGGGCCCCTCACTACAAGAAAATCATGGAGATGGTAGAGCATGGCCAATGAAGGGCAACAAAGCCAATGAAGGGCTTAGAGGTGCAGTAGGGGCTAGTGCTATTTAAAAGACAGGTAGACATGGTGCCCAAGGATATGGTTTAGTAGCGAACACAGTGTTAACTGGTGGACTCAATGTTCTTAAAGGTCTTTAGAGCCTAAATGACTCTAATGAATTTCTACTGAAAAAGGTTGTACACCAAATTAGTAACAGCTCAACTTTATTCAAATTATCCTGAAAAGGGAGAATCTTCAAATCATTGAAATAATTTTAGAAGAGTATGGCAGCAAGGAAATCAAAGTCAAGTACCTCTACCAGACGAAAACAAAGTTCCAAGGGGAGCATGATATCATAAAGACCCCAAGAATTTATTATTTTTAAAAAGTACACACACAAAAACTCTCCCTGGCAGCAAAGATCATTTCACATTATTAATGACTACACAGAAACACGGGGTTTACTCAAGCACAGTCACTTACTTCAATCATCACTTGTTTTCCAGATCAAAAGGGTTGTTTATTTGTTTTTCTGAATTCTTAACTTTTTAGCTCTCACCTTCCTTTTTTCTCCCTTTTGGTTTTTACAAGTCACAATGTGTTTGCTCCCGTGACTAACTGAAAATTCTTTATTTTAAAGATATCTACCATTGAGGGAATAAGACAAGAGAGGTTACTAGTGAACACAAGCAAGAATTAACATATTTAGCAGCATACAAATATAAAGAGAGCACTGAATTTGTCTTCTTAAGGCTACAAGGACACATTAAAGATAGCAGATCTAAAACTAACTAGCCAACTAGCCTGGCTAATAAGCTTTCAGCATGCATTAGTCAAAGCAAACCTACAGATGTGTGGCTTAAAAGCCAGCAAGTTTAAGTCTGAATTTACCTTGTCCACTGCCACTATTATCAACATCAGCAACACACAGACAGCCTTGGTCAAATTCTTCCTTTTCTCCAATAATGGTGGACCACCAGTCTCTAGCTTTAAACAAGGACATTATTCCTTACTGAAAAGGAAACAAACCATTGTCAGTTTATACTAATACATGCAACTGTTCATACAAAAAACTTACAAGGTTTCCTTACCTATATTACACCTCTTGGTTTTACATTGCACTAGTGTGAGCTAAATGAATGTTAATCCCAGGTGTCTCGAGTTTCTGGTTATACAGTTAAGAAAACAACCTCGGAACCTAAATGTCATTAGTTAATTAGTTATGATAAACACTGCTAGCCATATGAAGAAAATGCAACAAAATAACAGACTTTTAAAAACTGTTAAATGCTAAATGCCTTCTGTTACAAGCAGAATGTAATAAAAAGTTTTCGAAGCCACAGAACTGGGGTCTCTTCTCTTACCGAGGAGTACCAGCAAGAAAAAAAAAAAAAACTGATGCAAGTCTTCCGCAAGAGAAATTATTTTTAGACAAGTAAATGGACACATAAACAGACAACATCAAAACTTCCACCGTTTAATCGCCTTGAAGATGCTCCAGTGACACGACTAAAGAACTCGGTCATACAGAGCACAAATCAGCTTTTCTGCTCCCTACCTGATGTTATTTTAAGAAGGGGGGGAGGGAGGGAGCGAGGAGACTAATCCCTTTGCGGGCGGCTTGACAATAACATTATCCTAGTTCAAAACTTACAGCTCCGTGCCTATGGACCCGGACACACTCGATCCCACAGTCCGCACAGGAGGCGAGGGGCTGCCACNGCTGGAAAGCTGCCCAACAGAAAATTACCTAGGGTTACAGTTGACAGCAGCTGACACATGAGCCAGCATGTGCCCAGGCAGCCAAAAAGGCCAATGGCATCCTGGCTTGTATCAGAAAGTGTGCAGTCAGAGAAGTATTACCCCCCCTGTAATCAGCACTGGTGAGGTTGCAACTCAAATAATGTACTCAGTTTTGGGCCCCTCACTACAAGAAAATCATGGAGATGGTAGAGCATGGCCAATGAAGGGCAACAAAGCCAATGAAGGGCTTAGAGGTGCAGTAGGGGCTAGTGCTATTTAAAAGACAGGTAGACATGGTGCCCAAGGATATGGTTTAGTAGCGAACACAGTGTTAACTGGTGGACTCAATGTTCTTAAAGGTCTTTAGAGCCTAAATGACTCTAATGAATTTCTACTGAAAAAGGTTGTACACCAAATTAGTAACAGCTCAACTTTATTCAAATTATCCTGAAAAGGGAGAATCTTCAAATCATTGAAATAATTTTAGAAGAGTATGGCAGCAAGGAAATCAAAGTCAAGTACCTCTACCAGACGAAAACAAAGTTCCAAGGGGAGCATGATATCATAAAGACCCCAAGAATTTATTATTTTTAAAAAGTACACACACAAAAACTCTCCCTGGCAGCAAAGATCATTTCACATTATTAATGACTACACAGAAACACGGGGTTTACTCAAGCACAGTCACTTACTTCAATCATCACTTGTTTTCCAGATCAAAAGGGTTGTTTATTTGTTTTTCTGAATTCTTAACTTTTTAGCTCTCACCTTCCTTTTTTCTCCCTTTTGGTTTTTACAAGTCACAATGTGTTTGCTCCCGTGACTAACTGAAAATTCTTTATTTTAAAGATATCTACCATTGAGGGAATAAGACAAGAGAGGTTACTAGTGAACACAAGCAAGAATTAACATATTTAGCAGCATACAAATATAAAGAGAGCACTGAATTTGTCTTCTTAAGGCTACAAGGACACATTAAAGATAGCAGATCTAAAACTAACTAGCCAACTAGCCTGGCTAATAAGCTTTCAGCATGCATTAGTCAAAGCAAACCTACAGATGTGTGGCTTAAAAGCCAGCAAGTTTAAGTCTGAATTTACCTTGTCCACTGCCACTATTATCAACATCAGCAACACACAGACAGCCTTGGTCAAATTCTTCCTTTTCTCCAATAATGGTGGACCACCAGTCTCTAGCTTTAAACAAGGACATTATTCCTTACTGAAAAGGAAACAAACCATTGTCAGTTTATACTAATACATGCAACTGTTCATACAAAAAACTTACAAGGTTTCCTTACCTATATTACACCTCTTGGTTTTACATTGCACTAGTGTGAGCTAAATGAATGTTAATCCCAGGTGTCTCGAGTTTCTGGTTATACAGTTAAGAAAACAACCTCGGAACCTAAATGTCATTAGTTAATTAGTTATGATAAACACTGCTAGCCATATGAAGAAAATGCAACAAAATAACAGACTTTTAAAAACTGTTAAATGCTAAATGCCTTCTGTTACAAGCAGAATGTAATAAAAAGTTTTCGAAGCCACAGAACTGGGGTCTCTTCTCTTACCGAGGAATACCAGCAAGAAAAAAAAAAAAAACTGATGCAAGTCTTCCGCAAGAGAAATTATTTTTAGACAAGTAAATGGACACATAAACAGACAACATCAAAACTTCCACCGTTTAATCGCCTTGAAGATGCTCCAGTGACACGACTAAAGAACTCGGTCATACAGAGCACAAATCAGCTTTTCTGCTCCCTACCTGATGTTATTTTAAGAAGGGGGGGAGGGAGGGAGCGAGGAGACTAATCCCTTTGCGGGCGGCTTGACAATAACATTATCCTAGTTCAAAACTTACAGCTCCGTGCCTATGGACCCGGACACACTCGATCCCACAGTCCGCACAGGAGGCGAGGGGCTGCCACGCACCACCGGCAGTTCCAGCGGGAAGACGGGATTCGGAACAAACGCAGCCTGCAAGCCCGCGCCTTCCCTCTTTCAACGAAACCAAGTCCGGCACACAAAAAACACTTATTTCCCACCTTTTCCCCGTCGCTATGCCCGCAAGGCAACCTGCTGCCGCCGAGTGTGGGCACAGCGGAGCCCTCCACACACACACCCCTCACTCCCTCCTGCCCTCCCTCACAGAGTCCCTGAGCAGTACACACAGCACCTACACCGAGCCTGGGACACGGACACATACGCAGATACAGACACACATGCCCGTGGAGCCGGAGAAGTGACACGGAGCCCGGCGGGGGCTTACTTTGGCGGGAGGCGACAGCTCCCTGGCACGGCGCAGTCCGAGCCGCCCCGGAGCGGTAGCCTCGCTTCGTCACAGGAGCTCCTCGCCCAGGCGCGGACCGAGACGAGACACAGAGCAGCAGGGCTAAACACGCACTCAGACCGCCGCCGCCATCTCCGGCACCCTCCTTTCCCCACCGCCGGCACCAACCGCTCGCCGCCCCACGCCCCGCCCAGGGGAGAGTTTGGGAAATGTAGTTTGGGAAGCGGCGCCATGGGTCGTTGGGCTGTCTCACTTCGTCCTGTACTTGGGGGGAAGAGCAAAGAAGAGAAACATTTCTTTTGTATTTTAGAAGGGGGGGCGGAAGAAAACACAAAACTAACCCTAAGCATTCGGTGGGTTGTGCTGTTTCTTTTTCAAACCCCTCACAGAAACCATTTGCTCTCGAGACGCCCAGCTCCACCCGTGCGTCCACCCTTTCCCTCCCCCTTTCCCCGGTGGCGTGGTACGGCCGGCGAGGCGCTGGAACGGCGGGGCGCGTGCGGCGCCGTCGTTGCCGACCCGGCGGTCGGCCAGGGAGGACTCGCTGGGATCCAGCTCCTTCGCCTGCACCGAGGGCGCAGCCGCGCTTCCCCGCAGCGGCTCCCGGCGCCCCGGGAACTGCTACCATGGACAGGACCGCCGTGGCCAAGATGGGAGCTGTGGCGAGCGCCAGCGTGTGCGCGCTGGTGGGCGGGGTGGTGCTGGCGCAGTATATCTTCACCATGAAGAAGAAGACGGGTAAGAAGACCAAGATCATCGAGATGGTACGTGGTAAGAGGCCGAGAGTCCCTCGGTCCCCGGACGCACGCCCTTCTCCTTGTCCTTCTTCTTCTGCGGCCGGCGACTCCCCACGGCCGCCCTCGCGGAGCCAGGCGGATATCCCGAGGGGATATCTGGAGGGGACCTTGAGCTCAGTTTGGAATTTCTGTAAGGACAGGTGCTGGAGGCAGGAGCAGCTGTTCCACCTCAGTGTGACCCACTAGCATGGAAAAGGTGCGTGTGGAAAGGGTCTGCGCCGTCCTGCCCTGTCCGGCCCATGTGTACCTGTAGGACACATACGTACCCGTGGGTCTTGGTGATAATTCACAACCTTGCTTGCTATTTGTTTAAAGAAAAATGGACACGCACACACACGAGTTCAACCATCGGTTGAAACTGGGAAGCACAGTCTGTTCGCGGTTACTATAAAAGGAAGATGAAGCTCACTGTCTCTTGCTGCCCTTGTTTAAACTTGTTGTTTAGGAAGTTGTTTAAATATCTGCTTATAAATAACTGGGTCGTAAAAGATCTTAGTTGGACAAAGTGCTAATTATGTGGAAGTCTTTCAAATTTTGTAATTTGCACACCTCCGTACCAAAGAACTGAACTGAAATCGTCAAGGCACTTGATGTTAGCTAATGGGTATTTTGTGATCTCCCCTGCTGAATTTTACTGAAAGATCTGGTGAATTTTTATAATTCACGTGGAAACAGCTTTTAGTAAGAGCTAGGATTCCTGTATGTAAATTGCGAGCTGCCTAAGTACTCATTTGGCCTCGCATTGACATGCTTGCCAGTGGAATTCATGCAGTGCAGTTTGTGATAACGTGGGTCCAAAGCAAAATTCTACTTTGAGTTTTTGCTAGTTGTAGAAGCATCGCTTACTGTTGAAAAAAATACTCTTTCTAGTCATCATTTGTGTCATCTGACAATTTGGAGGGGGTTGCCTTGCTCTTTAGTTTCTCCAAGACCACTTCCAACAGCTTGTGGGAGAGCAGAAAGTTTGGATTGCCACTTTAGAGACGTTTTAGATCTGTTTCTGTGAAAAGGCTTTGGACTTTATAGTAGGATTTTACAAAACTTATTTGGAAACTTACAGTGGCATAACACTGGTTAACTATAAATTTTGTTTTATTTTTTTTAATTCTAGTACTATAATACTGGAGCTTACTTGTGAGTTATGTAGACAACAAAATAACAGCATCTGAAAGCTTGATCATATGTGTGCTCAAAAGTCAAATCCAATAGTTTCACTAACTTGTATTCGTACCTGATTTGAGCTGTAGTTCAGAAAGTACATAATAATTGCTAAAATGTATTTATATTAACTTTCTGTACAATGTTTAAGTGGTATTTTGGCTGGGAAGACTTGAACTTTGCCAAGATTTTGCCTTTGGTAAGGGAAAAAATCATTATGCCAATGCTAAACCGATTTCTGGTAAGTGATTTTCTTAAGTATGTACTTCAGGTAACATTATCAGAGCTATGTTCTTAGATACAAACCTGTGATTCTAAGTAGATATTTCCAAAATTCCACTTCTATGGTTAGAGTTTTTCTCAGCTTTAAATTGCAAGGGAAGAATTAAGCTTGCTGAAAGCATGTCCAATTTCTCATTTTATCAATTGGTTAAAACATTTTATCAATTAGATGCAACACATTCACACTTAGGGAGTGAGCGTTTCGGCTGATATTCAGGTGAGCAGCTTCCCCGGCTAGTAAACATCCTTAGTTTTAAAGGTGCAAGTCTTCTTTCTTAAGTAGTATTTTCAGTGGACACATGTATTCAGGCTGTGCAATTTCTTTGAAATAAGTGAAATACTGTTGTAAACTTCATACCAAGGAGTTGAGTTTGTCAAGTATGGACAAAAATGTGCACATGCCTTTTACTTGAATATGCTGCGTTCTGAAGAACTTTCTTTTATCCACCAATGCAGATTTGATTCAATGTTTGTCATTTACAAGACACTGTATCAGTTTTATTTTATGACAAGAGAGACTTTTCTTTGAGCTGTGGAGGAGAAGATGCTATTTTACAGTCTGTAACTTAGTGTAATTTAGGATGGTGGTAACAAACAATACTGCCTTATTGAAATGTATTTTCTTCCAATACCAGGCGGGTCTTCTGTGTTAGATTAAAATTGTGGGATCATTCTTGTATTTTCAGCAGATTTTTTTTTTGTTCAAATTTTCTTTGGGGAACATTATACTTTACTTTTATATCCACATTAGGCTCAGAATTACCTTGATGTATAACTTTTATCAAAAGCAGTAGGGAGCAGGCCTATTTACACCTTAGTTGTGTGAATAAAATATTATTTCATTATAATTAACTACAGTGATTTTTTTTTTCTTAGTCAAAATAAAATTAGATTAATATAAAACCCAAGTGTAAGTAAAAAAAAATACAGCTGTCTTTAAGTGCTAAGAAGACAGGACTTTACAAATCAAATAGAATATCTATAAGACAAGTTAATATCAAGGATTATGATGCTAAGACTGTTTATTGTGAAGAAAAGTGGAAAGGATTCTCAAGCACTGTGGGAAAGGGTAACCCTCTTTCCTTGCTGAATAATGAAATCAAGTAATTCTTAAATATCTAGATCACATTTCAGTAGATGAAGTCCTTAAGCACACCAATTAGCCTGTTACAGAAATCTGAGCTTAATGGAGAAACCTTAAAATTACTTCATCTTATTTGATAAAAAAGATTTAAATTTATAATTAAAATGTTAATATTGTCTCTTCATCCAGGGTGTGTAATTTGCAAACAGGGAGTTTCCCTTAAGCACTCATGAATGTAGACAGAGTTACTTCAACTCCACTTCTGAAGTAACAGGGGCATTAATAGTAATCGTCACATGAAGTTTCACTCTGTGTGGTAAGAAACAACCGTCTCTCCAAGCCTTCTGTTATTATTTGCACAGCCACGTTGCCAGTTCTGTGGAACTGTATAACTGGCTGTTTCCACGGTCAGGTGAAAGCAAAAGTTAGCCACAAGGTTGCTAACTTTAATTTAAAGAGATGGTTGACAATTAATTAGATTTTCATTTGCAATTAATTAGAGTAACTTTTTAGGAAATGTTTCCCAGCTATTTTAGAAAGAGATTAAACATCATAGTAACATTCAGTCTTTTGGATTTTTCAAGCCACAGAAAAATTTGCAATTGAATTGTGGATTCCTATACAGCAGATAGTTGTACTGCCAATAGACTTTAATTCTTGATTACTCTTTACCGAGCCTTCTATCAGTTCAGCAGAAAACAGGTGTTGACAAACTAGAGCAAAAAACGTTGCCTAAATCTTTCAAAAACATTCACCTGTAAGCAGTAGCCCAAATTAATTAAAATATGGAGTTAACACAAGAAAAAACTTCTTAGAGGAGTAACAGTATTTTTTGTTGTCTGTTTCATAAACAAAGTTTAAATCTTGGGGTTTTTTTCAGCAGCTTGTTCCTCATTCTTTGGTTTTGGAGCTTTTTATTGTTTTGTTTGTTGTGTTTTGGTTTTTTTAAGAATAAGAAATGTAATACAGCTGGTTGAAAACAGAATAGCAGAATACCTTAAACTGAGACTTCCTCTCTCAGGTTTGTTTTTCAGAAAACTGGGCAAATATGTAGTTACATTTGTCTATTTCTCCAGTCTGCCCCTGAAATGAGAGGTGTAATTACATGAAAAAGAGATTTTGTATGAAAGTTCAGCAACAACAAATTAAAATCAAGTTCAAAACAGTTTCTCAGTTTACAGGAAACATTTCAACCACTTAACTGTCTCTGGACAGTGCACTTTTTATTGTGTTAAAGAAGGAAAGAAGTGCCTGGATTTTTGCAGTATTAGATTGTACCTGGAGGGAAAAAAGGAAATTAATAAGAAGCAAGGTAACTGCTGTTTATCTACTTGCCTAAGAAAAAAAGGAACATACTCGGTTGGGGGGAAGATGTATTTTTTAAATTATTATTATTTTATTTTAACTGGCAGTCTCTGGTGATACCGTGTTCTTGTTTCGTAGGGCGTAAGAGCATTTGTGCCACAGATAAAGATACAGCTGGCAGCAATCACACGCTATTTCTTTATTCTTGTCTTGTTGCTGGTAATTAGTTGTTACAGTAACTGGGACATTACTTTGGCAGGTTGATCTTCCAGCAGAATAAAATGCAGAGGAGCATGTAATGTGTAACATATATATTCAGGAATCCCAGTGGTTGGTTTTTGCAACTGCTTCATATGTACTTATGCCTATACAAGGCTGAAGAAGAGTTTGAGTCTGAGTAAACTGGAATCACTAAAAGGGGAATGGAAGGAAGATGGACTCCCTCTCATGATGCCTTTGCAGGACATTGTCACTATCTGGATGTGCTTGAGAGCCATGCAGTGATGTGATCCATTTGGGAATAATATCATTTGAAAAGAATGGTGCTGTGATTTATGAACCTAAGTAGTGAAAAGTGAGAGAACTGCTGAGACCTGATACCACTGCTACCTATTGATATGTGACTGAGAGCCCTTATGTTATAGAGTATTAGAATAATTTTTACATTACTGTTAACATTTTAAAGCCAAGTTAAATTTGACATGAGTACTCGAGATGCTATGTAACTATTTCTATAAACCTTGGGTTTTGTTTAGACTGTATTCCTCAGTAGAAAAATCAACTGACAGTGGTAGACACCAATTACTAAAACAAGGTTCTTTTGCCCACATCCTGTTTGCAGAGATAATCATATGCCACCTAGATAATGCGTGATATAGGCTGCCTAATGTAAGCCACTGTGCATCATATAAGTCACCTAACATGTGGTTTGTAAAGCAAGTTTTCACAGGGCAGGAAAAACCCTAGGGACAATGCGTTTTGATACAACTTGGATACTAGTAACAGTTTTCATTCTCACTGTAAAATAATTCAGTTGGAAATTTTAAAAATTTATATCCCAGGAGAATAAAAATTGACTGAATTCCATTATTTTCTGCTCTCACTGTCAAAATTATGTACGTACTAATATTTTACTTCGTTTACTATAGTAAGCCAATCCTTTCAGAAGTAGGTTTTAATTTTCTTAAATTGCTGCTGCCTGTGTTGGGCTTCTTTTAAATTCAGTAGGTCTTGAAACCTACATTCTTACAAGGGATGGGTATGGGAAGATTAATTAAATCTATAATTCTGCATTAGTTTCTTTAGAACTCATTTATGCAAGTTATAAGAGTTATCAAAATCATACTGATGATCTATACCTGAAAACTGAGTTCCAAGTAGTCAGTGTAGACATGTCAGGATACCATGTAGATTGTATGTATAGGCTCAGAAGAGCTTGTTTGCTGCTTTCTTTTATCTTTCGTATAAAGTCTTTCTCTAAGACAGAATAGCAATCTTTCAGTTACTCATTCTGCTCTGAAATATATTTACCTTTTAATAAATGCTTGGTATGTGTTAAGTCATATTTTAAAGTGATTTTTCTCCTGTTTGTGATAACTCAGGTTTTTACCAGGTGAGCTATAGTGATATCTGTTCTATTAAACTCTTTTTACAGCTTAAAACCAATAGCAAATACTGCAAGTCTGAAACATGTTATCTTTAACTGTCAAACAATATAAGCAGTAATAAGGGATTTTTTAGTTTTTAGTCTGAATATGCATATCATTGCAAATCTGTTCATATTATGAATTAAAGTTGCATAGCATTCCAATCATACCGTTCAGTCTTGAGTTAACAAGAATTACCAGCTTTTATAAAAAGTATCTAAACTGATCAATATAAGCATTGAAGAGACCCAGGATATGGATCCGTGCATTTTTAAGTAGGAGAATACTAGCAGTGAATTCAATAGCAATGTACCTGTAAATGTAAAAACATCACAATTTGTGTGAGTCTGGACTGGAAACTTGCAAAATGCCAGAACTTACTCAAGTTCTTTCTTTTAAAAAAACAAGCAAAAAATCACACAAAAAAACCCACCACAGCTGCCTTTTACCTTTTATTTTCGCTTGCATAAATTACATCATACATGCAAAATACATACTCTTTTCTGTGTTAGTTCCGATTTGCAGTAATAGCCTTCAAGCCGTCAGCTCTTCCCTCCATGTGTGCATACACAAGTGTATTTTGTGCAAGTAAATTACAGTGTACTCTTCACCTCCTGCGAAGGGTTATTACTGGAGAGAGTTTAAGGAAAAACACTAGAATAGAAGCAGACTGTTACCTTTTATTGCTGTGTTTTGGTGTATTTGTCAGAGAGTAATTAATTTTCACGACGGAAGTTTGGGCTGGTCGAGCTGCAGCAGACGGCTCGGAGCAGCAGGTGGCGCTGGCGCGAGCCGTGTCTGAGACGGTGGCCGCTGCTTGGGAAGGAACATGTCCCTTCAGGGAATGCTGGCCTACAGCGATGGCTTTTCTCGGCCACTGCCCCACTGCTGTCAGACACGTCCAGCTGAACTGCTCCTGATGCACCGGGCCCACAGCAGCAGCCACGTCTCTGCTACCTGCCAAGTGCTCAGCCCTGAAATCAGTCTAAGCACAGCTGAGAAGCAGGAACACCTCACAGATACTCTTCCTGGCTTCCCTTCCTAACCACTGTGCAGAGATACAAGGACAGATAAGACTGGGCAAGAGACTAATTTATATCGTCGTGGAGAGTGTGTAAAATAAAAGTTAGGGCATGAAGTCTAACTGGCCTTCTTGCGGTCACAGCACTGTGCAGCAGTTGATCTGCAGCAACTGCTTCTTCCTGGGGCACAGCCTTCATACAGCTCTTATCGTGACCAGTTGCTGGATGTCAGTCTCTCCCATTCAAAAGTCATCAATCACCAGGGGTCAGCTGCTGTAAAACATCAGAGAACTTATGATTGCAGTAGGCAAAATTTTAGTTCCATGTCTATCACAACTTGATGGGCAGTGTGCCATTAAATTGGAATCTGTGGCTGTTTTGTTAGTTGACTCTTTCTTAGATTATTTGTGTGGAGCTTCTGATTGTTCAAGAAAAAAAATCAGTGTCCATTAAAAGTCCACAGAATTTTTTTAATTTGGCTAATCATCAAGACTTCTTTATATGAATGGCAAAAAAAGTTCAGTACAAGTACAGTATTTGCAAAAAAAGTTCAGTACAAGTGGGCATATGTTTAAGGTTGCAGCACACAAGTCAAAGAAGACAATGTGTTTAAATACTAAAAGTAACTATATTATTTTCATTCAGTAATACCTCAAAAGAATAGAGAATTGCACTCACCTCAGAAAATAATTACTAAAATAACTTTAAATAAAATCTCTCTAAATCATAGCAATAATACCTATTGCTAGAAGGAAATGTGGCTTTTACTTTCATAGATCTCAGTTTTTTAAAAAATTATTTATTTATTTAATTTGTTATTTTATTTTAAAGGGCTGGGGCAAAGCCCAGACTTGGACACTGAAGATTCATTAAGTGTCTGAATAGACACTTTCAAACTTTCTGAGCTAGGTTTGCCACCAAGAAAATTCCAGTTCAAATGTGCTTGTTCTTTCTTGTTTCCCACTCGCTAGCTGTCATTTCCTTCTTGCACTCTTATGTAAAGATTTGTTTGTCTGCTCTACAAATTGGATCACTGAAATAATCCAAGTTTATTTGTGGTTTAGGTTTTTTTTTACCTAGGAGTTGTTTTTCTCCACCTTAATCTGACAGAATGAATACCACTGAAATGTTCTGTTAATCTTGTTCCCTTAAAGCTTTCCCTCTTTGTCAGAAACTTACCAGTTATCAGACCAAAAAGGTGTTTTTTTTCACTCGGCAGCTTTTATTGCAACACTTACTATTATCTGCATCTGCCTTTGCAGTTGGTCTGCAAAGGTGCATTAGCTGCATCTGCCTTTGCAGTTGATCTGCATGTTCCCATGGAAAAAATTGTACATGAAACTAAAGGGTAGAAATTAGCACAAAGCAGTAGCAGTGTCAGTACTTGAGCAGTAGTAGAGTGCAAAGAATAGTAGTGGTAATATTATTACCTATTGGTTTTGAACACTTCCAGAAGGCAAGTACACAGAGATACAATAAATAAGGCATCCAAGTGCATCTTTGAATGGATCCAGCAGTGAGAAACACCCATAAAACAATGAGACATGGAGTCAAAGCAATCCTTCATGCCTCAAGTCATGATGCTTCTGCCTGTTTCCTTTAAAAGGAGTGTTTCATAGCTGTATTTCATCTTTAGATTTAATGGATTTTTTTCAAGAACTTTAAAAAAGGGTTTGTAATCAAAGAGAACCTAATAGTTAAAAACTTAATTCATCTCAATGTGTAATTTAATTGGAATGTTATATTAGCACTACATTCTTACATGTAGTGTCTGGTGATGTATTGTAGATTAAACTTTGTCCTGCTGACTTTGCTTTCAAACTGAGTCCCACAACTCCACTATTCAAGGGTCAGAGTTTATTTGATCTAGATATAGCATTCTTAGGTTGAGTGAAAAAAAATCTAAGTAGATTTTTTTTTTCTTAGAAGCAGATAAGAGAAGAAGAGAATCAGCAGCAACTGCTTCAGTCCAAGCCTTGGCCTTAATGCAAATTCCATTCTAGATAGTGTTACATGGGAACCTTCTAGGGAAACAAGCATTTAAGTTCTTTCAATGCATGCCCACATAGATATAGGCAGGATATTTAATTATAGAAGGTATACATGCGAATGGGAAAATAGTATAGCTCATCAAAATTACGTTACTATGTAATGACTGAACTTTTGCATACCTGATAGCTAATTAAGAATTAAGAATTTGTAAATGAACCACAGTATATTTTAATAGTGCCAGTTCTTAGGATTCTACACTGTTTGCCTCGGTATTTTGAAGAAAGATTATTTGTGCCAGCAGCCTCACCTGTAAGCAGTCTTTAAGAAAGCATTAGGTTCTGTATAGTGTGAGAGGGAAATGGAGCTTTCAGATGGCAGATTCCAACATACTCCATATCAGTATTAAAGGAAAATGAGAGTACCACGCAAAAAAATTCCTAGTTGTCAAGAATGTATTTTCTATATCTGTGTTCTGAGAAGAAGAACTGGCAAGAAAAGTGAAGGATGGAGCTAAAACAAAGGTACTTGTGACCAAACTGAAACATTATCATGAAAAGCAAATTATTCTCCCTGTCATTACATGTTAAAAACAGGGAGTGATGACTTGCCTTCCATGAAAAATCTTAGCTCATACTGGTAGAATCATAATGGTCTCTAACAGAGACACAAAGACAGCATAGGAAAGGGGTGATTTGTCATGAATGTTTTTGCTAGAATGATTTCTCTCCTCCAGCAGCTTGTATTTCAGACAGTGTCTGTAATTTAGGATGAGCTTTTTTTTATGTTATTACCCAGTAACATTTTAAGTGTGTGTAAATTCACAGTATCAACAAAAGGGAATTTCACATTTTACTACTTTACCTAATTGTGTGACTTGCAGTTGACTCCTTTGTTTTGAGGCTGCCCCCTCTTAATTTTAGTTGATGACCTCTACCTCTTATAGTGGAAGAGATAGTGAACAATCTTTCCCTATAACCCTTTCTAAGCCACCCTGTAATTTCCAGGTTAAGGAATTCTAGTAATATTCAATTATTCATTGTATGACTTTACTCGTGCCTAATTCTTATTTCCCTTTTCAGGGCATTTTCCAGTTCTAGTCTATTCCCTGTAAGGTAAAGAAACCAGAATTGGTTTTGGTATTTAAGCTCTTAAGTTCATAATGGATTTATAATGATTTTATCCAGAAAGCCCCAGTAAGAATAGGCATCAGTGAAATGTATGTATGAAGGCCAAGAAAAGCGCTTTTATTTTCTTCTGCCGAGCAATGAAAGGGTGTCACAACCTTGAGTTCTTTCAATCCTGGTGCTTTAGAAGCTATTTTTAAAATTTAAGTGTAACGTGATAAATTGTATTGATCTGAACTTGCTTACATTTAGAATATTTTTATATTTCTTTTTTTTTACAAGGGCAGGAGAGAAACAATGAAGATAAAAAACACCATCAGTTTAAATTTGGCTAGGTAGGTGTAGTATTTTCAAGATACTCATTAGAAATGACTGAAGATCTCTTCATCATTTCCAGATACTCACTGATAACTAAATAATGTATACCTTTTCTTTTAGCCTGCCAGTTATAAAAGTTAATTCTCTCCACAGTGAGGGAATGGGAGCTAAGCAGAGATGAGGTGATTCCCCTAACATACAATCAGATTTAAAAATGCCTATCCTGAGCTGTATTCATTCACCCAGAATGTACAGAACTGTTCTGTATGTTTTGTACCTCCTGTATTCTCTCAGATTAACTTCTTGCCCAGACTAAAAATTGACAGGATCACATGAAGTACTGGAAATGTAGGCCCTAGTTACTATTAGTTCTTCAGATTCAAAATGTCTGTTGATCAATCACCAGCAGGAATCTTTTCTTTTAGAATGATTTTGTAAGCACAAGAAATAGCTGCATAAGGGACAATGATGCTGCAATAAGTTTTGTTTTCTCATCAGAAAAATGTATTAAATATAAGAAGAAGAAATGCTTAAGGAGTTGTTTTAGTGTGTGTGTTGACATTTAGTTTTGTGTTTGGTACAGCTATAAATGGTCAGACTATTAGTCAATCACCAGTTTTCTCATGAACTGGTAAAGAAAGCTGGATCTCTGATCAGATCGAGAAAATCTCTATTTAAAAAGTTGTTGAATATGTCTTGTGATACCGTTCAGGTAAAGACCCTCACCTTCTTCTCATGTGTCATCTCTGGATTTATCACAATTTGTTGAATTCAGTCTTCAGTATTTTCTTAGCACTTTTTCATAACAAGTCTTGTTCAAGCTCTTTCTTTTTAGAATTGCTTACATTCCTCACAAGTGATCTCTATGAGAGACACACTTTCATATACAAATCATAGTTCTGTATTGCATCATACCTACTGTAAATATGGCTAGGATGGGTTTTTACACCAAACCTGTACCGCAAAGATAAATGGTATCCAAAATTCCTGCAAGGTAACCTAAACTTTTATGTACCCCAGCCTCATCAAACTGACCATTGATCTTTCTTTCCTTGTAATTGTCACCGATACAAAAAGTTATTCCTGGAACCATTATGCTGCTCATTAACTCAGTTCACTAGGGCATTAATAATAATCATGTTTGAGTACAGTGGGGTTGTATTGATTCCTTTCTTCTGCTTGGTCTTGGTACTTGAGTACCAAGGTTCAGGTACCTTTCCCTGTCTCCTGAGGTTATATCAAGTATGCTGTTTTGGAAAATATGACCTAAGTAAACTTATTACAAAAGCAGAATTAGACAACAAATACATTTCTTTAATGTTTAAAACTGATCCCTACAATAAAGCAAGGTATTGCTCAGGTAAAGTCGAGCAACATACTAAATATATGGGGATATATTCAGAAGTTGTTCAGTAGTGATGAGGTCACTAAACAGGAATAAAAGCTAGTAAGCTCATGAAAAGATACTAGCTAATGTTTACACTGCAAACAGGATTCAATCACCTCTAAATTTTGTAAGAAATACTCTAAAAAGCTGTGACTTCTTTCTTGATCTTCAAAAGTTTATGTCAGTTTAGTTGAAGTATTCAATTTATTAGTTAAAGAAAAAGCACAGCTTTCTTGCTTAGGCAATATACCTGTGCTAATTCTTTCCACAAATGGATGCAACTTAGGTCACGGGTGTAGAAGGACTGGTAGAACCAGCTTTTCTTTGCTTTAGACTAAAACTTGCAATGCTTCATATTGGAGATCATCCTCTACAAACCACATTCACCTAACGCACAAGCATAGAAAGTTGAACCCTTTCCCAGTCTTATAAATTATAAATTATCTAGTGTTTTCAGTGTTTTTGTTGGTTTTTTGTCTCTCTTTTTTTCTGCATAGACTATTCTGTAGTCAAGATATGGCCCTCAGCCAAAGAGAAAATGTTAAAATAGAATCTAACTGTTGAAATAACTACACCTCTTCAGTTCATGGTTCTTAAAATATATATAAATGACCTTCCGTATTTCAAGAGTAGAAATGTCACGCTGGAGTTTATTTCTCTCTCTTTAAAAAAAACTGTGTTCATTTTAACTCCTCTTTTACCAGACATTAAACACTGTAAACAAAACACTCAATAGACTCAAATCAGCAGTAATAGAATGTGGTTCATAGGAGCTGTTGTAATTAAAGTCTTGTATACAAAGATTTCTTGGAGTTACAAAGACAGTCTTGTTTGTAGATAAGTTTCATGTACAGCATTTTCATTAAAGTGAAAGTACACTGTTGATAAAGATAGATGTTTTTCTAAGAATTAGGTGTTGGCTGTATTAATGTTTACAGAAATTTTGCTCACGACATTTTCTAGGGCTTTCACGAAAACTCTCATCATTCATTTAGAATGCTTTCCAGTTAGTCTGGTATATCAAAAAACAGTCTGTAAGTGTTGGACTTAATTTCTGTAAGTCTTTTTTTTCTAATCTTAAAAAAAAAAAAAAAAAATTATTTTTTTAAAATGATGTTGTTTTTGTTTCCCCAGCTTTCTGAAAGGGAAACTAACTTTCTTTAGGTTTTTGACAGCACTGGAGTTAATTTTCTCACTGAATCACAGCTGAGAAGTACCAGAATAGCAACAGGCCAGCTTCCTGACCCACCAAATCCCAGCCTCAGCTATGAGGTTCACAAGACTCATTTATATATCAGTACCATCATCACCTTTGAAATACATAAAAGCTCAAAGGCAGGTTCTTTACAAACTGAATGTATCAAGTGATGTCTTACCTGAACTGCATGATTCATCTAGCAAGCGTATTTTACTTCACTGTTCATGAGATTTTTTTTTTTAACATGGGAAATCTAGCAGGGACACAAGCTGCAGCTCTTTGTTGGGCAGATAATTCCTATTTATTCAAGACACTGTGCTAAACATATGTTTCCCAAACAACATTATTATAAAAATATTAATGAAAAGCATGCTGCCTATATTAAAATACTATGAAGCGTAAAATTCTCTGAATGTTACCTATTACAACGGTGTACAAATGCTGTAACAGGTAGTTTAGTGGTAGCTATGAATCCTGGCAATGCCAATGCCAGGTAAATTCAATTTACTATATACAGTCTTTGTGGGATACAGCAGACCTTAATATGTACATTTAAGGGGATCTTGGTCAGTTCTAAGAGGATAAGTGTCGATTGAAGTTGCATGTTTTGTATTAGCTGAAGTATTCACTCCAGTTGTTTTGTTGCCTTGAAACAGAGAGCACCTGTGAAAACAAAAGGAAAGTGCACATGTAGGTCAGATACACTGAATCCTACATAGCAGCCTACAGTTGGAATGTAGACACAAAACATATGGATCTGCTGTACCATTCAGAAAGTCTATTGGGGTTTTTTTAATGTAGAAAGTACACCCTCCTTTGAAGAAATTGCCATAACTAATTAATTTCAAGAGTCTTGCTATTGTGGGGGGTGGGGGGGGGTTAGCGTTACAGGTGTTGTACATGCTACATTTGTAACCTGCCCTTGCTTTAGCTTTGACGATTGCACTGGTCACATTGGTGGCCATGTATGAATTGGACTGATGTTGGTGGTTAGTCCTGGCATCCTGAAACAGGGAGTCATAAACCTGAGGTTGAACATGTATTGTGGGGTAGTATAGAGAAGCTTGCACTGCTGCTATAGCAATAGTCAGCTTTGCATGACACAAGTATTTACACAACTTCAAAATGTAAAATACAATTAGACAATAGTTCCTTCATCCCCTCACTCTAAAAAATATTTCTTTTTAATCCATCTTCTGTCACCTAGTTATGGTCTTTGATCAGGCAGCATGGCTAATGACAAACTTCTAAAACTATGTGGAGTGTCCTTGTCTCTCAAAAATCCTTACAAACAAGGCTCCTTGATTTCCTGTTTCAGAATCACACAGATAATTACTGCCAAAACAAAGATGAATTAATTAATTTGCTCCTGCTACATGAATAAATGTGTGCTACCTAGTAAATATTAATGGAACTATGTCAATGAAGCTCTAAGAAATTTGTGGCACTATGCAACAGGAAATCCTAAAATACTTGGAAAGATTTTGTAAAAGGGCTAAAAAGTAACAAAGTAAACTTCTGCTTTGAAAAACAAGTGCCTTCCTCTGTCAGGGCTGCCCAAATTTGACTGCTGCATCCATGAAAGCTGTTCATTCAATGAAGGTCAAAGGTTTTGTTGTTGGTGAACCAGCTGATGATCTGTAAGCCTGTCAGGCTGTACTGCTGAGCATAACAAACTGCTGTGCATTGCTGACGTGCGTCACAGGACCCTGGGGTTTTGCACGGGGATTAGTCAGGCTGTATTTGGAAACGCCCTCAACTGCACCCTATGCTGCTATATTAGTGTGTCTCAAGCAAGAGGAATTTTCTTTTGCTTCTGCAGCTGCTCCTGCAAAACCCTCTGGTAAGTGTGAGCAGCTTCTGTCAGCAGTATCAGCTCTGTCTTCTTGCCTGTGTTTTTAAGCCAAGGTTATGAGCTGAGGGCTTGCTTACAGTTGTTAATTGTGAATGTGAAAAAACCTAAAAAACTATGTTTTTAAATTAAAATTTGATAGCATAGAATGAGCAACAGCATCAAAGTGGTTTTCATTGAATAGGTTAATTCAACTTAAATGTTTCTCTACTTTTAAGTATGTATCAGACTATTCTGAAATGTTGGTATTTCCACAGTGATGTCCTATGTACCATGCATGTTGGCTTTACACAGCAGGAATAGAAAGATCACGTAATATAGCAGACCAATTCTTAAAAGGATTTGGTTGGTTTTTGTTGGCAGCCTGCATGCAAGCCCTGCATCTCTGGACTCTGCTTGCCACCTATGCTGTTGCAGTAGGACAAAATCAAGGACAGAAGAATCAGGAGTGCCCTAAGCTCAACGCACAGGTACTCGCCTTTAAAAACACAAGAGGAAGTGCTGTTGTTGTGTTTTCTGTGAATGCGCTCTCTCCGGATTTTTGTAAGGGTTTTTTTTCCAAATTAAGTATCAGAACCCAGCACATAAAATATAAAAAGATGTAAATAAATAAAGTAAACCAGGAAAAATTATTTTTAGTGTGCATCCTATTCCATGTCTTAAAATAGTTTAGGCAGTGAACCCATGTTCAGTTACTTCATATAACCTGTGCTGGGTATCTTGTTTTACAGCATGTTATCAAGCAACTGTGAAGATACTTAATGTTCTGTTGTTTCATTTGCATGATAACTACATTTTAGCTAAGTAGTCCTAAAGCTATTTCTTGGCAGAACTACTAGAATAGTAATTTGGTAATTAATAGTTACTAAGAATTTCTTACCATATTTGAGCTTGCATCATCTGAATATAAAATGTATTATGGTTTTGGGAATTATATATTAGTGAGTGTTTGTCCTGACCTCAGATTATGCTAGCAGACTGCCCTAAAACTAGTGAAGTTCTCCTGACTACCTGCACTTAATGGAGTGACTGATGTGATTACACTCATGTCCAGTACCCTTTGATGTTCCTGTCTAAAAATAAGCCTACTAACAACTAAGAGAAACCTCTGTTGCACTCATGGGTCAGAATTCAAATTGTCTGAATTGCAGGCAGTCTTGCTTTATACATATAAATGTATGGAGGAAAAGACTCCTACAGTACCATTCTGTGGATTTTGTTACGGCTCCCCCGGTTCTTGCAACTCAAATGTTGCAGAAGTTACATGGAGAAGCTTGCATGCTTTTCAGAAGTTTTTTTGTAAGCTTTGTTTTCTAGAGCAAGTAATGTTTTGTAATAATCGGGGGGGGGGGAAGGAAAATAACATGTAAATTAAGGAGTGTGCCCCATTTCTTTATGTTTTCACCAAATTGTTACTTTCTTCCAGAAGAACACCGAAACCAGTTTTCTGTAGCTTCTGGGTACCAAAATTCGCAGCTATCACTGCTGCCAGGCCCTGCCTTTTTTGGTATATGTCCATAAGTTAATATATGTGATAGCTAGTCTAAGACCTTGCAATTGGGAATCTGCAGTTCCCAAAATAAATGTCATTTAGTCTTGGTTTATACTCTCTTACCTGGAGGCTGTCACCACAGATGAGAATAAAATTTACAAATAATTTGCCCCATCCAATTTATTACTTTGATTTCCATTTACCTTGCTCAGAAATAACATGGATAGTTCTCTCTCCCTGCCATCCACCCTTGTGTGTTCTCTCTATCAAAAGATAACAGGTTTGAAACCTAGGCAGGTTAACCAAAAAAGTAGGAAAATAGAAATTGTGTTAGACTTGAAATTCACATACTGTCAATAGCATTACAGCTATATCTGTATTTAGATCTTATTTATTGCCCTATCCCTTTTATGATGTTAAGGTAATCTGAAATTTTGTGGAATATTTTTAATACAAGTGTGAGAACAGTTCTTGCTGTGATTCAGAATTACTGGCATCTAACAAAGTACTCTGTCAATCATTGAGATTTAGAGAAAAGTTCTCTTAAAATTTTGTCTACCCGTAATCCAGGGTGTTTTCTTAGCAATGATTTGGGTTTTGGGAGGCTTCCATACTAGATGAGTCTTTATAAAATAAGAAAACTTGGTATCTGCCAGGTAGTATAGGCTTACAGGGCATCAGTATAAAAATACTCTGCACCAGTTTTTTACAGCCTTTGTCAAAACATTACTTAGCAGACTTATGGTGACAATCTCCTACAGTTTGAGTTATTGCTAGTAGTATTTCTGGCTCTGTGTTTAGAGTTGATTGTGAAATGAGCCATATCTCTGTGTATTTAAGATAGCAAGTAATTCATCAACTCATCCTTCCCTATTTAAAATTACTGGCAGTGAAAACAAAAGGTCACTCAGTTGTTCTTTATATGGAGGTTTTTATCTGACATTTTTTAATTTTTGTGTTAATCACTGGGACTTGTTTACTAAGTAGGGGGAGGAAAGTAAGTGCTCTACCTCCAACACTCAGTAGATTGAAAAATTCAGTATAATACTAGCTCCAGAACATGACATTACTCCTTGTGGAGTAATCACCTATTAATTTCCTGGGATACCTAATTGGAAATGCCTACAATGGCAGCTGTAAATTCACTTAGATCGCTAAAATGAATGACAGACCTTATCACTGGCTCTAGTTTTATAATCAAATTGACACAGCATGCACTTAGATACACGCTGCCTTACATACTAAGAAGACAACTTATGTGCTATGCAGCACCTGGATACGTAAAAGCAGTTCTGTTTGCGCTTCTGTTATCCAGTCGTATATAAAAAACTTCATTTCAAAACTAGAATTTATTATGGTCTTTATGGCAAATACTTCTCTTTATGTAACCCAGCTACACAGATGCATGTCTCATGTACTAAATAGATTTGTAATTCTCAGAACTATCCTTGTTGTAAATTACCCATTCTGTGGTTTGTAGGACTGGGGGATTTCCAAACCTGCGTGAATCCATTACTGTTCATTCCTCAAGGTATGACCATAACATTCTTAGCTACAAAATAATTTCGTGCATCCTTATTCCAGTTGCGTGCTATCACGAACAAGCAGATAATGTTTTTCCTTTTCAAAATCCAACTAAGCTCAACCTTTAAAATAATCTTTTTCAGTTTTGTTCTTCCTTCTCTCAAAGGCTCCTTAAAAATGTCAGACTAGAAACTAAAATGTATTTGTGGCCAGTGTATATGCCAACCACAAACTACCTTTGGGAGTTGTCATACATATGTTTTAAGACACACCAGCCTCTGAGCTATTCAGTAGCATACAGATGCTCTTGGTAAGAAAGCAAAACTCTTCTCGCACTTTTATAATATGATAGAATAAATAGGGGCACTTAAGTGATTTAATACTATGTACTTACCCATGTCACAGTGATTTATGAATTCCTTTTCCTTTCCTTATATAGTGCTAGTTCTGTATGTAGAAGCTCCTGGTTCTGAAAAGCTTGCTTGACTTGGTTAAGTGCTGTGGAGATTTTTGGTTGGCTGCTTTCTATCTGTGCTCATCCTAGTCAATTGGTGCATTAGAATTTTGTGAGATTTATGTGCACACTGAGTTGACTGTTAGAATTTTCTTAAGCAGTAAATAGAAACACAAATTTCATCAAGTTGACTGAACTTTTCACTCTTTGCTCTTTAATCTGTCTTATCAGTTCCTTCCAACTAGAATCTGCTTTTTTCTTTCAACTGCAAAGAATGACAAATATGCAACAATGAAATAGCAGCTAAACTGGGCAGAAGTGTAAAACACCGGAGCAGACAGTTTGTCAGAAAACTGGTGGCTGCAGTTTCAGTTTCATTTACTGTTCCTTAGACAGTTTCATTTATTTCTACTATAATAATGATAAAGACAAAATAAAAGAATTGCTACTTAATGTTCAGTTGCAAATATTAATACAAGGAACTAGTGATGGGAAAAGTGGCTATTTTATCTAGCTGTATTTGTCTGAGACTTTATCAGATGTCACATCCATAATGCAGATTTGTTTTTCCCTCTGAAAAGCCTGTGTGACTGAAAATGTCTGGGTTATACTTGCTGCAGATGACTTTCCCCCACCCCTAAATTAAAATGCTCTTTAACCAATTTGTGTGCAAAAATGAAAAGTGTGTTAGAAATAAATTAATCTTATAAACTCATCTTGAGTGGAAGTTTACAACATCAAAGCAGGAAGCTTTCATCATACTTAAAATATAAAGCAATGTCTTGTTTAACATGATCTACTGAAGTGTTTACCAAGATTTTTCCTCAGGTTGTTTCAGAAACTTTCAAAAGGGCCCAGTCTGAAATAAAACAGTACCAAACAATCCAATTTTCCTCATCCAGTCCCTTCCTCTGATCTCTCTATCTACCCCAACATCTGTTTAAATTAGTTATATTAGGAAATCTGTTGCTTAGTATGTAAGTAAACTAAATAATGGTTGAACTACTTCTTAGAAAAGCATGCATTTAGATTTCACTGTTTAATTTTTGCATTCCAAATCTAAAAATACATATATAATTTGCTGAAAGTTAAAGAAATTAGATTAGTCAATTTACAGTAAAAAAATTACCAAACCCAGTCAAAATGCTCTGGTAGATGTCCAAAGTCAAAGTGCTTTGTGTTTCATTATAAAGAATATTGTATATGCAGAAAAAAGTGGAAAGCTTGCTTTTGTTTACCAGCACCATATAACATACAAAAGAAATACCATAAAACACCTTTAAAGAGTTACAGATGATTAATATTTTGTTTTGTGAAGCTAGATGTGCTGCTAATTGTGAATGAAGAAATGCTATGTAAAGGTACATCTCCAAAGATTGGTGAATTCTTTAATATATTTTTTCAGGAATTCTATTTCTTGTCAACACTCATTAGCTTTCTCAATTACTCCGTGCCTAGGAAGTAGCTCAGAGGTGGAAGTTAATCCTAATGTACTTTTTGTGACTTTGCTGTGCTAAAAGAAGAACTAGCAAGGCACTGCAACAACACCAGAAACTCAGAGATATTGGCTTAGGAGATACCACTTTTACAGAAAATGTCTTTTCCGAAGGATGGAAAGGAAATCTTTCATTCTTCTAATCAAAGTGAAATTAATACAGTTTGTTTCTTTATGAGATTTATAAAGCACAGAAGTAATGAATACCCTGTTCAGGACAGAATTTTTGTCAAGATACTGTGGTATAGGTGAAACTTTTTGAATGGGTAGAAAAAGTTGGAAATTTTATCAGAGACTCATGATTAGGATTCTAGAAGGATTTCTGTTTTCAGCAGTGTTTTTGAGGATATCAGCCAGAAAGTATCAGTAAGCACAGTGGTAATTAGAATTCTTTATTATACGTAAAGGTAGAAGCACTGACATGGAAGAAAGGATACAATCCAGAAAGATTAAAAATGAAATTTAACACTTTGCACAAATACCTGTTTCTTTCTAGGAGTCATTTTGAAGAATATTTGGTGATTACCAACTGAATTTGAATCGTTCTCACCATGTCACTGCTAACACAGGGCATGTATTTTAATGTACATGCAAAGATGCTACCTGAAGACAAGGGCCAAAGTGACCCTTCAGCCAAGGCCTTGTAAGAACAGAGCAGAAAGTCATGGATGCTGTGTTGGAAAAACAATATGATTCAAGTGGGTGGGCCAGGACAACATCAAGAAATATCAGCGATTTGGAAAATTGTGTTCTGCAAAAGAAGATTGAAGAACACTGGGGTTTTAGATTCAGACAGAAGGGAAAAATTTATCCAGTAAGCGTCTGAGAAAAAGAACACTTTTCTCCAAGTTCAATGACTTAAAATTACAGTAAGGAAGATTAGACATTAAGCAAACTTTTCTAAACATAAAGGTAATTGAGGAAAGTGAGGAATGTGTGAGTGGGGGTTTTGAAGAATGAGTTAGACGAGCCTCTACTCATCTGATAAGAATGTAGCTGCAATATTTTGCACCCATCTGAGAACAGAGTAGACTAGAGCTGATATTTCAAGGTATGTCTGGATCCTTCTTGTGTCTGGCACACGTGTCTTTTCCCTTACAAAAACATGTTTGCAGTACTTTAAAATGGCACCTTTCTCTTATGTGATAACCAAATTGCAATTTAACTGCAAGTTGGCTGCTACTAATGAAGAGAAGACTTACTAGGATCAAGAGCTGGAAGAAAGAGTTCTGCATGACTTACTGACAATTGGTGATACAAGAACTCTGGGTCCAGAAATGTCCTGAAATAGAAACAGCTCCCCCCACTTTTCTTTTTTTAATTAGCTTATTGCAACAAAGATTACATGATGGCTGTAAGAAAAGGAAGATTGAAGGATCAGAATGTTAAAAATGTAATTCCTAACATTTTATCATCTCTGAAGTTTTATAAACAGAAAATAAAGCTTACTACTCATAATCGCTGATTTAGACAGATTGCAAATGTCCAATGCCTTTTTTTTAGAATGGGTCCATACATGATTATAAAGGAAATAAATACATGCTACATTGGGAAATTTCTGTAAATAAATAGTTCTTTTACCATTGTGCAAGTTTGAAGAGTAAACAAATGCTTGGGGAACTGGTTGGGGAAGAATGGAGTTTTGTGGGTTTGGGGGGAGGTTTTCTTGTTTTATACCAAATTCAGCATTTATCATAACATTCAAGAAATATCCAATCCAAAAGGAATATATAGTGTGATATCATGTGTTATTTCAAAAGTGTGCAGTGAAATGGGTGATGGTAGCAATTGATGGACTGGCTAGGGAGGAGGGATTGCTGCACAGCCTTGTTGTATTGAAGTACTCAGTTGACATTCATTCAGCATTCTCAAGGACGCAATGGATGTCTTCTTTATCTCTGATGATACTTAAAGGGCATATTAATTGCAAAGAGAGTTAGTTGTAAGATTTACCATCTCCTAGTGACGTATCTGAATCACAACATGATCCTATATGTCCTGTTAATATATATTTCCCTTTTTTCCTACAAATATAATGACCTTTTCTGTGAGTGTCAACGTACTGAATAATGTGATATTAGGAAAGGAAATGAAAAGAGATGTTTTCTGCAAACAGAACAGTGTGCAGCCATTGATTAACATATCCAGAGTATTTGCTGTTTCTTCTTACTCTTGTCTTTCTGTCCTGACCATGTCTTGATGTCACATGACATCTGTTTATAGATGCAGAGCTTCCAATCTGATGGATAGCAGCTATTGTCTAGTAAGTTTTCTTCTGCAAGTGTATTTATGTCTTTGTTCTTACTCTTCATAGATGCCAGAATTTCAGAAGAAGACTGTCCATATTAAGGACCCAGCAAGAGTAGAGGAGATTATTTGTGGCCTCATCAAAGGTGGAGCTGCCAAACTTCAGGTAAGGGTGTAACCAGTTTGGAATAAAAGTAGATGTGGGATTGTTATTCTACGCCAAAACATTTAAGCATATCTATATATATGTAATAGAATTCAACCTTCAAGAAAAGGTTGAATTTCCTCCAAAGGAAAAGGCTCCAAAACTTAGACATGTTAACTCTTTTAATAGTCCTTGTTGATTCGACTGTAATTCAGCCAAACACTAGTTAAGTAAATGACATAATCGTAGAAGCTTAGTAATTTCAGGAAATATTCTCACCAAAGCAGTGACAAAAACAGTTTTGTTAGAAAAAACGTTACTCTTCTGGGATATGCTAGCTTCTGTGACAATGGTTTAATAGAATAGGGAGCCTTCTGTGACACACACAGCTGCAGCAATTGTTGATCATTCAGAATTTCTAGCCATTCTTTATTTTGTTCCTCCATGTTGTAAGACAGTTTTGCTTTTTCTTTCCTTAAATAGATTATTACAGATTTTGATATGACATTAAGTAGATTTTCCTACAATGGAAAAAGATGTCCAACTTGTCATAGTGAGTACTTTTTTTTTTAATACAGATTGATTTGTTCGCTCCTTTTAGTTTTTCCTATATTTTAATTTTCTCTTCAGTTTATTTCCTAATGAGATTTTATATTGACTTGTTACCTAATCTGTGCATTCTACTGGCAAAGTATTCTAGTGACTGTGTTTTTATGTGTGTATATATATTAATCAAAATCTGTGTGAATTAAATCACAGATGTAATTTGTGATTAAATCTTTAATTGTGATGAAATGCTTTAATTTAATCACAGTTAAAGCAGTAAGTTTTGAACTCTCAGATGTTAGTGGTTAAATATGGCATGGTTGACTTCTGTTTTTCAAGAGTCCATCATAGTCCTGACACCTGCAAGAACCAGATAGTAAACTCCTTAGAATTCTTGGCAATTTTATCCTTATGCTGTAGTCTTTTGGAACAAACAAGAAGTGGGAACTCTAAAACATATAGGATGCCTCAGGATGATTTCAGAAACAATTGAATCTCAAGAAACAGATACAGAAGCTTGTAACTGACCTTGTAATTCAGAGATGAAGGGAAGGGCATCTCTGTACTTATGAAGAAAAATGTGCTTTTTTCTGATAAGGAAATTTCTGAGGAAGCATACTGGTATATCACCAGACATTGTCATCTGTGCCATTTACAGTGTTATAAAATAATGTACCATCTTGTTTAACTCTCTTTTTTTTTCACCCCTTTCCCAGACATCATTGATAACTCTAAGATCATCACAGATGAATGTCGGAAAAAGGTAAACAAAAACCCTACAAGCATTTGGTTTGTTGTACAGACATCTGTCATTATTCCCTGACAAGAGTGTTATATTGATTGCTTAGACCAAACACCAATGTATTTTATGAAATACATTAAACATCTGATGGGGTTTTTTTCCCTTCAGTTATTGCAGCTGAAAGAAACCTATTATGCCATTGAAATTGATCCAGCTCTCACCATTGAAGAGAAATACCCATACATGGTAGAATGGTAAGAGACAACTCCTATTTTCAGATTGTATTAAGATTAGATTAAGTAAATTTTTAAAAGCAAATTAATGGCAGTACTTAGCTTTTAGCTATCACATTAACTGAATTAATCTCTTAAAGTTTTGTACAACTGATTTTGTTTTGCTCTTAACCTGAATAAGCAAGATTAACCATACAGGATGCTTTTCATCGTGAAATTTTATGAAAGGTGAACCTTAGTAAGCAACATTCAACCCATTTTTTGTTTATGTTCTAGGTACCATAAATCTCATGCACTACTCATTGAACAAGGCTTACAGAAGGACAAGTTTGCAGAAATTGTAAGGGAATCTGATGTTATGCTGAAGTAAGTTCCTTTTGATTTGAATTATATTAATCTGTTTCAGAGCATTTTCTGTAGATGCTTCCTGAGTGTTGGGGAGAGGAGAAAAAAAGAAAATGGAAACTGAAAAAACCCACTCATGTTCCTGAGAATGTGACACCTTAACATTGGGTCACATTGAGCTGTCCATGCTCCCACTTAATTGGTGTGTTGTATCTAAATGCAGACAATGATCTCACTGTATAAAGCAGAGATCTGGAACTTTTTTTAGTCCCTTCTCTACCAGCTTAATTTCTGTAGACTTTCATCCTCTTTAAATTGCACTGATGATCCTTTTTTTTTAAGAGCAATGTAAGATTTAACTTAATTCCTTTGAGAAACACTTGAGGAACATGTTGTATTAAATATTGTTCTTCCTCTATGGATGAAGGCCAGTTTAAAAAACAGCAAAATCCATGTTCAAAATGTGCTGTGGCTTCCATCTCTTTGAAAGTCCTCTAAAACTGTCTGTAAATTTTGGAATACCGAAACAGGATGTTAGAACTTAAATTGTGGAAGTATTTGTTTATAACACTGACTGAATCTCTATTTTTGTACAACAGAAAAGCACCCTGTCTCTGCCTGTTTGAAGTTCCATGTTCATTGAATCATCATCCACAAGCTAAAACTCTTTCCAGAACTTTGACAATACTTTTTTAAAATGTAAACTTCTACCACTCTATGTCTGTATGGAGAAAGGATATGGAGATAATATTATCTTGTTCCTGGAATACTATACATAGGGTACTGAATACTAAAAAACTTTCAGGGGAGAGCAACAATAAAGGTTTTCCAGGTTTAAAAACAAAATTTGTTTTATAGTAATGACCCTATAGAAAGTCGCATACTTAAGGGAGGAAGATTGAAAGGAAATGTACAGCCTGATAGTAGCTAGAGTGAGTTCTGGTAGCTGCCTACTTGTTCTGGAGTACTTAGGGAGGAGGAAGTGTTTTTAAATCTTTAAAACATGATTAGATGTTTTGGGAGGAAAAATTATACAGACCAAGACTAAACAGCTTGATGCAGCAGTTTCTTGCAAACACGCTTTGTGTTAGGTTGATGGTTCTTGCTGACCTGAAAAGGTGAAGTAAAAGAAATGCAGTAAAATGCTCAGGAAGTATTAATTCTTTTCCAAAGATGATGTGATTGTCTCCGAAAAACTCAGACTTTTCTTGGCTTTCTTTATTTGAGATTTGATTTATATTTGCATTCTGTGTTGCAGAGAAGGGTATGAGAACTTCTTTGATAAGCTCAGTGAACATAATATTCCTGTGTTCATATTTTCTGCTGGGATTGGTGACATCCTTGAGGAAGTAATCCACCAGGCTGGGGTCTACCATTCTAATGTCAAAGTAGTTTCCAATTTCATGGATTTTGATGAAAATGTACGTATAACACATTCTTATCAAATATGCTTGATAAATACCATGCTGTTTGTGGTATTTAGTAGCTATTTATACACACTACAAAATAGATCTATATAGATATATAGAGACAGATAGATAAAGATATATGCACTCCTCCAAGCAGGCAGAATCACTGTCTGCCTGCTCTTAACTGTGCTGTCACAGCCATGACATTATTCTAAACTAATTTATCTTGTTCATCATCACAGATTATGTAGTTCAATCTTGGCTCAACAGTAACATCACCTCTTTCATTCTGGATTCTGTTCTGCCTGAATGGTACCATAAATAACTTCAGTGTTGCTTTTTTCAATAGGGAATATTAAAAGGATTTAAAGGAGAATTGATTCACGTTTACAACAAACATGATGGTGCCTTGAAGAACACAGAGTACTTCAAACAGCTAAAAGACAACAGCAATATCATACTGTTGGGTGATTCTCAAGGAGACTTGAGTATGGCAGATGGAGTAGCAAATGTGGAGCACATTCTTAAGATTGGCTATCTCAATGATAAAGTAAGTAGCCTTACATAACCTTGTAGGCTTTGAATGAAACACTGGGAGTTAGAAACAGGTTTGTTATAATATGGTTCAGATATCAAACCAAGTGTTTAGCCTATATTTGGGTTGAAATTTCAAACATTTTTCATGGATTTTTTCTAACCCATAAGCTCAGGGCCACAGGCATATATTGCCTTGGTTTTTGTACAGACCTACTTCCAAACACGTGTTTCCTAGAGAAGTAAAATTCAAAGGCTATAAAAATTACTTATCTTAAATTCCTGTGGCTCCTCCTCCTTTCAGTACTCAGTTGATAATTGAGAAAAATTATAATCTCACAAATAATAAATCCAGGCAGTCTCTCCTCTTTTATTTTTACTTTTTGAGGTTTTTAAGTGACACTCAACTGATTATTTGATAAGTTATAATGAACATCCATTTGCATTGAGGAGAGAGAAATCTTCAGTTTTATATTACTCCCTGCCCTTCCAAAAGTAGTTCTTCTTTCAGTATCTCTATGTGTGAGATCCTGGAATAAATATGAGGTATATCCTGGAATGCTCTTTAGGTCAGGCCACTCCTACTTTGCCTCAGGAATTCACTTGTAGGAGTGATACATTGTTTGCATGGCTTATTCCCAAAATTTGGTGAAAAGATTGAGCAATATTTTAATGACAAAAAACTCTTTTCATGATTAATCCTGTAACTAAGGGGGTCTTTCTGTTTGTCCCTTCTGCAATTAGGTAGATGAACTTTTGGAAAAATACATGGACTCTTATGATATTGTCTTGGTGAAAGATGAATCCCTGGAAGTTGCCAACTCCATTCTACAGAAAATCCTGTAAATTGCAGTCTCAAGTCACTCCATTCCTTCCAGGAAGCAACTGGACAGAAGAGCACACATGTGCTATCTTAGATGTGTTTATTACTCATTTACAGAGCTGTTTGACTTAATTTAAAACTTTTATTTTCATTTTGGTATTATGGAATATATATGGTATCAGTTGTCAACTACAAGCTCCTTTTACTGCTCTTACACTGTTCGTTATTGTCTCACACTCCTGTTATAATGAGATCTAAATTGGATTTATAGATGTGATAGGCTGCTGCTGATGGGATGCTACTGTGGTTTACTGCCCTTTTTAATCAGGCATTTCAGAGGAGCATTTTAGAAAACATGACTATTTTGTGAAATTGAAGCTGTAAATGCTCTGTAAAGAGAGTGTGCACTTGTTGCCTTTTCAGACATTTCAGTCTCAGCTGTACTTTGAAGGATCTTACTTATAATGCTACATAATTTCACACAAGCTTTCATACATATATTTTTCTTTAGTAAAAATGCTTTTATTCACCCAATTCAGGCAAAGTGTTTCTTCGTCATATTTTTGCATCATTGCAAAACATTCTCTACCCTTACTCTTTCTTTATCCTCTGTGAAATGGGAAGAATGTTTTAAGTTAGTGTGTCTGAGACAAAATTTCTCATCTTTGTAATAACAGATAGTTTCACAAGCAGATAGTCCACAGCCTGCCTGCAATGAACAGGGGCATCCTCAACTAGACCAGGCTGTTCAGAGCCCCGTTCAATCTCACCTTTGGATGTTTCCAGGCATGGGGCATCTACCACGTCTCTGGGCAACCTGTGTTAGTTTCCCCACCCTCACCACAAAAAAAATTCTTCAGAAAGTATGTACTGAGCACATGACATCACCTCTCAGCATTGTCTACAGAGTGATACAGCTTAATACAGCCACAATTTCAGAAGCTTGCTTGGATATGTGCAGGATAGGCTAAAGATGATGTTGTGACTCTGCTCCTGTGAGGTCTTGGCTGTACTAAATCTATTCATTAATAAAAGAGAGCAAATCATACAACTCCCTTAATGTGCAATATAATCATTGTTCCCCTTTGCTTTCTTTTATACAGAGCAGAAACTGTACCATCTTCCATTCCCTGAGGAATTGTAATGAAAATGTTGGAGAGCTTAGATCTGGATTCTCTTCCAACAGAATTAATACACATCTCAAGAAACGGCCTCTTTCCTTACAGCCTGTGGTCTGTTATTAAAATTCTGACTTGGTATCACCAGCCACATTTTTTTCCGAATCAGCAGCTTTGCATCTGTTACTACCCCTGCTAGAACTTTTCCAAGAAGGGAAGAGAGAGGATAGTTTCCATACCCCACCTCTGCATCCTCTGCAGTAAAACGAAATTAATCATCCCTGTATTTTGAATGCTGGGCAGAGGCTCAGTGCACAATCTGAGGTAGTGTGAGCATCCTTTCACAAATAACACGGCACATGCTGTGCCATCAGGGACCTGCTGAGCACAGGGACCTTTTAGAAATTCTAGCCTGCATCTGAACAGGCAGAGTGTTTGAGGGATGATGTCCTCCTTGTACAAAACTTACAGTCATGCAGTTGCCTAGGCCTGACACAGGGGCAGCCAGGAGGTCAGAGGTGGGAATCTTGAAAGGAAAACCAGGACAACCAAGGTGAGGATCTTGAGGATAGTGCCTTGGCTGCTTTCCATTCCAAAGGTGTGACTCAGGCAGCAGCAGCAAACTGGAGGAGCTGAAAGCACCCTGGCAGTGCCAGGGAGAGGAGAAAATGGGAGCAACAGCTGCTAAGAGTCTGTCAGCCAAAGCTAAAAGATGGGGAGAGCTTGAAGGCACCAATAACAGCTGCTGAGTCAGCAGCTACAGGGACTGGGTGTAAAGTTTGGTCCAGTCCCTGTGGCCTCTCTCCCTGTTCTCTCCATTTTCCTGGGGCAGGAAGCAGGGCAGGATGGCCATGGCAAAAGTGAGAGAGAGGGAGCAGCCTTCCTACAGCCTCCCTTGTGCCTGCATGGCAGCTTCAGCACTGTGGGCAGGATAAGCAGGGCTATGCTGTGTGTGACTCCTGATCGGCATGAGCTGCCCACACAGTGACTTGCTCTGTACCACCCAGGCACAGCAAGGATTTGGGAAATGCTGCAGCATTTCCAGGGGAGCTCAGCAGACACAATTTCTTTAATGGTTTATATTTGGGGTTTTAGGCACCTGCAGAACTTACATTAGCTGGGCTAATGTTACAGTTTTGGGAGGGAGGAGTAGGGTTAGTGAATCTTGGGTTTAGAGCTTTTTTAAATATGCAATCATTCTGGCTCTTTTGTCATAGCTGCCAAATAAAAGTCCAAAAGGCAAAGGCCTTCTGAAAAATATCAAGGTGTTTGGATGCACTGCTTACTCAACCAGCTTCTAGTTGCAAGAGTCTAATTACCAGGCATTACTCCCAAAGTTTACACTGGGACAGAGTTTTCTATTTACAGGCAGTTTATCTTTGGAATACAGATAACAGCTAAAATTTAGAGAATGTGAAGTGTAGCTGACAGTCACAGCTTCACAGCACGAGATGTGTCAGCAACATTGGTATTCTGACTACAAGTGTAATGATTTCCGTGATTATCCCAGTACCAGTAAAAAAGAGGGAGGCAGTTCTGGTCTCTCTGTGCAGTGTTTCTGAGAAGGGAAGAATGTCACATGTTTTTATCAAACTTACCTCAGAATGCACATAAATTCATTGATTGTCTCTCCAGAATTTTTCCTCAGCCTCACTGAGCAGGTGAGCAAGCCACCACTCCTTCAGCATGATGATCTTGTTCAACCCACAATTCAAAAAAACCCAACAAATAAACAAAACCACATAGAAGAGCACATACAGAGCAATATAGAAAAGGACTAGGAAGCATCTCTAAAAGCAGTTACAAAAACAGATCTCCAACTACATCTTAATCTGAATTACTGGAATTAGTATTCATCCTCCCTAAAACCGTATCAGCAGGAAATGGGATGGTTTTCCAACTACATGGACATCTAAAACTGGTAGAGGATTTCAGATGAAACCACCATCTTTCAAGCATTATGTAAGGAAGATTTTCCAATCTCACCTCCAAGCAGGTGGACAATGAATGTTCAGTCACCAAATGTTCAGTCCATAATGACAATCACTTAAAGAAAAGGATTCTTGTCCTTCCATGAAGATGCAGGTAAGTTAAGATCTCCAACATACTCTTCTCCTAGCATTAAATCCTGTTAGTCTCAGAACCTGTGTTAAGGATAGGTAAACCTTTGCTAGGATTTGAAAGCAACTAAGCCATGTTGCAGTTACTTGATAAAACCTGTTTGCTGTACAAGGGGTATCTCAGTGCCAAATAATTTGCTTATTGAAATACCATTCATACAACTTCATAGAAAAAACAACTTTATAGAAAGTTACTTTGCAATCAATTTGAACCAGGAGGTCAGATTTTAAAAGCCTGCATGGTGCTGTTCAGATTATCATTGTCTGTTCATCATCTCACATCCCACTGCCAACCATAACTCTTGTTTATGTAATACCTAAGGGAAAACACAAGATGCATTTTTAAATATCCTCCTCCACTTCAGCAAAATCCCATTGTTTTATCACTAGACTGTTGGCTAGAAATTAGAATTTGTATTATCAGTTGCCTCTCCAAAACCATGAACAAAATTAACTGCAAACTAAATTAACTCTACAGCTACAGGTTAAGCCATCCTTCTCCAGCCAGCTAGTTCTTGCAATTGCTATCAAGATTCTCCTTTCAATTTTAAGAAATACTGTGAATAGTGTGTCTTTCTAAATAAAATTTCTAACCAGAAACGTTTTGCAACCCTAAAAATGTATTTTTATAAAGTATAATAAATTAATTTCTATACAGTATGGTAAAAAACTATCTAGATACTAATTCAATAAATAAATCCAAAAGAGAGATTCTACAGATAATTCTAAATAGATAAGTTATAAATACTAGGAGATAGTAGATACTAATAGATAAATTCTAGATAGGCAAATTCTAAAGACTAACAATAAAATGCTAATAAATAGATGAATTCTAAATAGAAGCCAGATTAATTCTAAATAGCTACTTTCTCCTTAAAAAAAATTATTTTACACTTTGGCATAGAAAATATCTCCCTTACATCCATATTCCTCACAGGCCACCTTCTCTAATAGGATGGTGGCTTGAAAGAATTTATTTATTACTGGAGCTGGGTTGCAGGGGCTGTGCTGAGCTCTCCCAGTCCACACCAGCACAGTTTTACTTCCCAGACATCTCCCCCTGCCCCCAGGCTCTGGTTTGGTGAATGGGCAAGGCAGACTGCCCTCACTTTTAGGGGCTGCCACACACCCTGAGAAGCAATAGGTGGAGGATTCAACCTTAGTGCAACTCTTTGCTGAGGAAGGTGGCCCCAAGCCTTCCTTCAAGGGAGAAGCCGACAGCTGCCAAAAGAAAGGAAAAGGACTGGGTCTTATGTTAGTGATCAGAAATTCTGGATTTTAAGCAGTTTGGCCTAATACAGCCAGGCAGACCTGGCCTCTGTTGCCTTTGTCCGGCCAATGCCTGGTATAAACGCCATTATTTTCTAGCAAGCTTTTCCATATATTCTCTGATTTTCCCCAAAGCTGCATTATTTCCAAAATGGCAACCTGTGGGCTTGGAGGGATAAGGTGAGGGGGCAACAAAAACTTCCTCTTGAAGGAAAAACATCTTTAGATGGATCACGAGCCATGTTTGCCATGTCCTAAGGAACAATGGCATGAGAATGTCAGATGTACTTACCCTCACCACAGGCACTGGTAAAGTCATCCCTGCTATCCCATCACTGACAAGCACTTCCAAAAATATTCAGCACAGCAATTTTTGGGATCACCAGTTGACAGCAGTTCCATGCTGCTCTTTATCCTGCATCTGCCCTGGAGGACAATTCTGTTATCCTGGTTTACCAGGAACTCTTCAGCCCACCTCCTGGGATCCATCTGGAATGTTCCTCCATGCAGAAACATGGGGTTCATTCACTAAGGTTTTCTCAGACAAAACAATTCAGGATATCACAAAACAGTTTGGGTTGAGAAGGGACCTTAATGATCCTTGAGTTCCTTCCCCCCAAAAGGAGGGGGGATATCCACAAGACATATTTGGTTTTTTGAGGGAACGTATGAGAACAGAGTAAGGGGCTGTTTCCACACTGAATTCTGCTTCTGGCAGTACTACAATCACAACTTGCTTCCCAGTCCTTCTCTCAGCTTTGTCAGCATACAGAAGGGACTGCATCTGAACCACAGCAAAAAGTGAACAACCTGCTTCAAAGTAAAGCAAAAGGGAAAAACAGTCTGCTGAGAGAACTGCTTTCACAAGATGGTAAGGAGCCATTCTGGACCCAAACTTTGGAATGGAAGTGCCTGTCCGTGATACCCACAACTTCTACATCTGGTATAAAATCATCCATTACCATAATTTAAAATATTTTTCCTGAATATTAATAGCAGTATTGAACATATTCAGGGTAAGCCTGCCATGTACAAGAGAAGAGAGCTGCAGGAAGGGTATTTGCTTCAACTCATGGTCCCAACCCACCAAAACTCCAGGGGAAAAAAAAAAAAAAAAGAAACTTTAAAAGTAATAGTTGATCAACATTTTATTTAACAAAAAGATCAGTTATCCAACACTTAATGGTATCAAACTCAAAAAATATTTCACTGCACTTTTTGTAAGAACTGCATTAAAAACCAATACAAAATGTTTTCATTCAACTGAAATACCAATTTTTAGAAAGAGCATCTCAAGGGAGCTTACATCCCACATGTACAGGAAAGCAAGAAACTAGACACAAAGCTTATAATAGAAACACAACTCCCTTCCCACTCCTCTCTGACAGTGTCTCACTCTATGTGTTTGTGCTCTTTGCATGCTGCGTACTGAGGGGGATCCCACGGCCTTCCAGAAAATGGGTCTGTTTCGTGTATTTAGTACTGAGCAGCTCTGCTGCATTTGTCGAACTAATGGGTGACTGTCTCAAGTCACAGAATCTGAGCAGCACTCCCAGGCCTAACTCTGTGCTGAGGGCTGGGCCAGAACGTTAGTATACACTAACAGATGGGCCTGTTTCTTGATTCTATCACTGTCTGTCCGTTTGTTTGCCACTGCAGACTGCTCTCCTGCTTAAACTCTAAGTACTTACTCCTTAATCTATCAAATCCCAAAATAGGAGACAGAAGCCCAACACAAAATCAACTGTGTGCAGTATTTATGACAGCATTTGGACCCTGTATGTTAATATTTAATGTCTAACAAAACTATAAATAAGGTTGCAACTAGAAAGGTTTTGGAATGACTGACACTGGCCAGGAAAAGAGTCAAGGTTACCAATTCAGCACAGTACAGATGGTAGGAAACTTTTATTCTGTGAGGTAAAAACCCAACACATACACAGTATCAATTCTAGGTCTGTTTAAGTCACAGCTTATGTAAATTTTGCAATGGCACGGCCATGTTCTGCAATTTGCAGATCAGGTTTTTTGCTGGCAAAAATTCACGTGAGTTTGTTCAGTTACTGGGAAGAGTGCTCATGCCTTCTGAAAGGAACTGGGATCAACAGCTGACAAGTTTTACAGGTTATTGTTACTAGGACTATTTTGGTTCATTTTCCTACACAAGTATTTCTGATACAGAAGGTTTTTTAAAACTCTTTTAAAAGCACTTGGTAGGTTTTCTCTCTACCATCCACCCAACTGACCATGTATTGTTCAATGAGAACTTCGTATCTTTAGCACAAAAGCAGACCCCACATATACACGTGGTTCACAGCACCACATACAGCAGCACACTCCTTACCTGTCTATACATCCCACCTTGAGGCACTTAACAGTTTTTTCAGAGATATCCAACAATTCCAACTGAAAACCTCTTCCTATTTTAACAGCCTACCCACACCCAAGCAGAGGCAGACACAAGTATCCGAGGGCTATCCTTCCAGAACCATGCTTGCCAAAACGCCTTCTGGTACACGTCTGAACAGTAGGTCAGTTCAGGATTCTTCGTTTTTTTCTTATCTCTACAGTTCATCATGCTCCTCTTTGGCCTCCTGATCTTTCAGCTTGAATTCTTCAGCAGTAACTTTACCATTTCCATCCCGGTCTTGATTGGTGAACATATTTTTAACAATCTTTTCAAAATCAAAGCCAGGAGCTAATTTTCCTTTGCCAGTATCAACTTGAGTTTGGATGTACTCTGAAAACTAAGAGGGGGGAAAGGAGACGAAAACAGCTCACAGTGAAAAAGACATTTGAAAATGAAGAGTATCCAGCATTTTACTACTTATTAAATGTCTATAGGACACTGTTACTACCCTATAAAGTTTACCACCCAAACTGGACTAATTAGAACACACACATGAGGTTAAATCATTCTGTGGAGCTCAACAGGGACTTCCTCGCTCATTCCAGTGGGTTTTGGACCCATAACAAGAAAACATCTTGTTCATAATTTAGGAGGAAGATGGGTTGGATAGCTCGACATAGGAACAGCTCTATACGGATGGAGGGCAGTGATTTTGCATGGTGATACATGAAGCCCACACTGTAAAACAGAAAGCCACCTGCATCTTAGAGGGAGCAACACAAGAATGATTGCTGATATGGACAGCAACAGCCTCACCCTACCTCTTTCTCTAAACCAGTAAAAGCTTTTCTCTTCTCTGCAAGGACAGACATGGAGGTAAACATATGAGAAGATGGAGATGGAAGGAAAACAAAGAAGTGGGAGAGAGTGCTAGGAAAAGGAAAAATAAGAATTCAATTTTACCATAATAGGTTTTTAAATCCTCAAAGGCATTTCGTGCTGTTCCACAGGGCCACAGCCTGCCCTGTGAGCACTGCAGGCAGCACCACTCCAGGGAGAAAAGAAGGGGAAAAAAAGAAGGGACAAAACAGAAGGATAGAAAAAGGTGACAAAGAAGACTTCAGAAGAGAATAAAAAATAGAATTTGAGTTAAAAGAAAAGGAAGAGGAAAATCTCACAGAGGTTTATGTTATCAGAACCAGTGTAGCAAAGGCAAGTGGCTTTCAACTGGGGCACCCAATGACATTCTCACAATACAGATTTTAAAAGCGTGCAAGCAGAAGAACTTGACTGCACAGCACACAATTCACATGTGTAAGGAGTGGCCACTGGCACTGCCAGGCTCCAGAAGAGATTAGACAGTTCTTGGATGCACTGCTGCAGGCTCAGCTTTGGCTCAAGAATCCACCACAAACTGCCAGTTAGCACTGAGACACCAAGAAGGCCGATACAGCAAAGGAATGTTGGATACCAACTCTGCCTCTTACACTTATGTCCTAAGGATTTGTTGCTAAGGAAACCACAACAGTAACTGATCTTATGCAGTATGGCAATTCTTACAGTCCTTATTTCTTTAAAGCTGAATAGCCATTAGAGCTGACACCCTGCCTTCCTGTTCCCTTGATGACAAACACCATTCCAGAAGAAGAAGAAGAAAATGAGGAAAGACTCCATCCTTCAATATAGCAATGATGGTGGTAGAAGAAAACCACTGCAGGTGTTTTCATCGTCTCAGCTTACCTCCTCCAAAAGAACCTCTCCATCATGATTCTGGTCTATTTCTTCAAAAAGGTTGGGAGAGACTTCCCCATTCCATACAAACATGTATCCTTCAGGCAAGCCAGATACCAATTCCAGCAGTTCGATGTCGAAAACTAATACAGCACTACCAGGCACTTCTCCTTCTGTCAGAACAAATGGCGAACAGGCGTATTTATCCTCACTCACATTGAAGGAGATATTTCCTTTTAATCCACAATTAAATTTATCTTCCTGCTTCAAAAGGCACTTCTCTAGTGTGATCCCTAGCCCATCAAATCTTCCTGATCACTTCACCAAGGGTGATCACAAAAGGAACTTTTCATAATAAAACTTGATACACTGGAACAGATTGCCCACTGAAGCTGTGGATGCCCTATTCCTAGGAATGTTCCAAGGCCAGGCTCAGATGGGGCCCTGAGCAACCTGTTCTAGTGGAAGGTGTCTCTGCCCATGGCAGGGGGGTTGGAACTAGGTGATCTTTAAGGTCCCTTCCAATCCAAACCATTCTACAATTCCGTAATTCTAACTGCATCCATTTTTTTACTTTTAAAAATTAAACTTGTGGGAATAATCCATTTTCCTTTATCTGGCCAATACACTGTGTATCAGCATACTTCTGTGAGACTCAACAGTGTTGCAACAGCTTGGGATGTTACCTCAGGGAAACCACGGAAGGAGTTTAATTTAGTCTTGAAAAAGAAAAATCAAGGTCACCTCTAACCTGGTTTGCAAGAGACTGTAAACAATCCATTTCGTCGGACAGCTGGGTATATACCAACACACTAACAAATCATGCAATGCTTCAGAACATGTATCAAATGTAACCTGAACAGTGGTGAATACTTATGACAGGTACTTTACACAGCAGACTTTTCATGTTATGAGGCATTTTTCAATTTACTATGTATAGCTATGCAATTATATATAATGTATAACAGATTAAATCATGTATAAAACATGGCGTATATATAATACTCCTAATTTTTCACAGAATACAGGTACAAGTGGAAATGCATTCTTATCTCTTAATGCAAATTAATTCTCCAGTAAGCTCTGCACATGATGCCTGACAGTATAAACTACAAACTGTTCTGGAGCTATTCAAAGAACACAGCAACTAATGCAACTGTTCCCAATACACATCAGAATTTGGTGATCTTGGTGATCTCATGATAGACTCCTTTCCCTCGAATCTTTTAACCCAGAAGACCAGAAACAACATACCTGGACATGAAAGTTCTTGTCACTTCTATATCATTCTTTTTATTACTGCTGTCCACGTCATTAAAAATTTATATGCCTTAATGCCCTAAAGCTACCTTAAAATGTATTTGTGTTGGAATTTTAACAGCACTGTTTCACATCTTACACTCAGTTTACGTATCTTCTGAATTTCCTAACATACTAGTGCTGACCAGTCCCCTACGGCTCTGTTTCCTGAATAACATGTTGCATGTTCAAACACAAGCACCCAACTCCCTATCATGGAAAACGGTGTTTGCATCCTGCCACAACACCAGACTGCCTGGAGCTTTCTGTTCTGACAAAGCAACATTACTGGGGGCACATGTTCTCTTTTGTACTGTGATAGTCTTTCTATTAGCCACAGCAACAACATGACTTGAAATGCAACACCGACAGTATGTTTATTCCACTGGGGAACAGGGAGGAGGGGGAGTGTCTAAAAAAATCCCATGCAAGCAGCTAATAAAACATGCATGCCTGTGTTTCAGTCATTCTAGAGATGCTAAGTGGATGTGCACTCACCAACTCCATCTTCTCCATAACCAAGGTGAGGTGGAATAACAACTGTCCGTCGTTCCCCAACACACATGTCCTGAAGGCCCATGTCCATCCCCAACACCACCTGACCAGATCCCAGAACTATGTTGTAGGTCTTGCCAAGGCTGTGTCTGGAAAGGAAGGGGAAAATGAAAAAAAAAAAAAGAAAAATCAACATAAAATAGAAAATTTTTGTTGTTCAAAATTATCACAGAAGCAGCAGTTTCTAGTAGTGTCCTGTCATTGCCAAAAATTAACTTAATACCCAATGCTTTGTTCTAGCAAACAGCTACCTGAAGTTGTTCTCAAGTTGCAGCCAGCACCAAACGGACTAGCCTCTGATGCTGACATGTCCTCTGGCACTAAAATTATAGACTTCTTGAATGAAATCCAATAATTAAAATCATTAATTATGCCAATTACAACCCCCAGGTGTATCATCTTGAAATAAGGGCTTTTGCCTTTCACATATTTTTAACTGTTGTAATTGGACTTTTCAGCAGATGTAAAAGTTCCAGATGTACATTTGTCCTGGGGTGACTTTATGATGCTTGTATCCCCAGTCATCTGTTCTGTTTATGCTAGATATTGAGTTCTGCAGCTTTAAGACTGGTTTCAGGAGTGAAAGGGGAGAGAAGAGGTGCAGAGTTTGTTATCAGAGACTGCACTTGCACTTGCTCCCTGCATCCTTCACACAGACTGTGTTGTCTGCAGTGGGCAGCAGAAGAGAGCTCTCCTTTGTTCTTGGTTAGTTTCTGGCTAGCTGAGGCAGAAAATTCCCTGGACTGTGGGTTTGGTTTTTTTTTCCTTTTTCTTGGAATTGTTTTAACCTGCTGTGGACTGAAAACCCAGAAGAGCACCGGGAGCTCACACNTCACACCTGTAGCCCACCAGGCCTGGCCTGGGCTGCGGCATTTCCCAGCGCCTAAGGGACTGAGAACAGACTGAGTGAATGGGGCTGCAACCCACGGCAGGGACTCTTCTGAATTTGTCATCTCTTCGGAGTGGTGAGAGGTTTTGCTGTTTAGTATTGTTCATTTTTGTGCTGGAGAGTACTTTGCCTGTTAAATGAACAGGTTTTTTCCACTTCTCTCTGAGGAAATATTTTCCCAAACCAGTTGAGGGAGGGACCACTTGAATTTGTTTCTTAGAGGGGCCCCATCCAGAGGTTTCCTCCAAAATTTGCCCTAAACCAGGACAACATTCATCCCAGGACAACCAACTCCATATAGGGATCTGAGTGCATTCTCATGGATCAGACATCTCTTTAATAAAATCAGTCACTATAATGTAGCAGTTATTAACACAAATAGCTACTACTACTATTGCTATTTAACCTTATTAAATTTTCAATTATACCTTGCTGCCCACGGCTCATTTCTAAAATTAGAAAATATCACTGGTTAAAAGCCCAAAAGTCAAAATATATTGTGATTCTAAAGACAGAGTGTGCAACACTAAGGCACTTTATTCTATTGGTTGCCTTTCTTCAGTTATTTGGCTTGGCTGTGCCTCTGCAGGACATACTTGTACAACAGAGTATTATTTGGAAAAAAAAGTTCAGTGGCTTAAAGGTCAGCCTTAAAATTTGGAGCACATGATTCATGATCCTTGATTCTCTAAAAACTGCTTTGAGTAAGTTAGTCTCGACATCCCTTGGTTCCTGCTACAAAATGGAAACTGAGTATTCCTGACATATTAACAGTATTTTGAATCCAAACACATTACTTGTATACGTCCTTGCCTAGAGCATCACACCACGTGCTCCAAATTAAGGCAGCTTTTCAGCTCTGCAAGCTATTGTGTACACTGTGAAACCTATGAGCTGCTTCCTGTGTTAATTATAACCTGGTTAAAAATAGCTTTTCCCAACTTCCCTTCCAAAAGATAAAATATTGTTTGGATTACTTGTACTATTCAAAAGATTAAGGAAAAGAAAAAGGAAGCTAACAGAAATACTCTTGTAACTGTGTGCCAGGCTCACTTCAGTGCTACAGGAGACAGACTGGAGCAATCTTTTGCTTCCCTCATAAATGTACTGCCAAGAGGAAGGAGTAAGAGGCATATTATCCTCACAGTCACAATCAAGCCCTCTGATAGTTTCTCCATGCTGACACTCAAAGCCACACTACTATACAGGAGCAGCAATGTGTGCTAGACATGACAGGTGACCATTTACTATAAACCACACTCAAGGTATCTTAGACAAGAGCACAACAAGTAGCCCCACCAGACCTCTCTCAGGAGCACTGAATCAGTACAGGGCATAAATCCTACCCAAGAAACTGAATAAACCTGGACAGTTCATTCATTATAAGACCTGTGCTGTCATGGCATGACTCGCCCAGACACTTCAACTGCCCCATTTAAACAGAATGCCATGCAACAAGTTTCATCACTCCACATATACTGTTTATGTTCTTCTCCAACACACTCCTACTCCTTTTTGTTCTTGGTTCTCTCATTATGCTATGACAGATTGCCTTTAAATTCTCCTCCTCCTATGTACCTTTGGCAGGCAGCCATAAAGAGAAAAACACATTCTACATAATTACTCAGTTAAAAAAAACTTTATTCCCTGCTAGCTTGCTTTGCAGGGAATTCATTCTGCCTTCACTGCTGCTGGGAGTATCTTCTTTACCAGGTCATCCAAATACCTACGTGGAGTCTAGCAAGGTTCCATCCAGGAGCGAAGCATTGTAGTGGTATTTCAGGTAATCTCCCTTCTTGCTCAGTACAGTGCAGTTGGAAGGTTTGTAGTGAACAGTAATGCTGACCGTATCTGAGGGGTTGTGGAAGTCCACCACGTGGATATCGAAGACCAGCACTGCAGATCCTGGAATCTTTCCTAAATAGGAAGCAAATTAGACAAATAGAGAAAGAAATGGTACCTGAATAGGGAGATGATGTCCACATACTGCACCCTGTAGGAATATGTATTCCTGCTGTGTCTGCTACTGAGTCATTTTGCTCTTCTCGTTCAGAATTAAAGGATGCGACAGATGCAAGCTGCATCCAATGTAAGAAAGACAACCAGCAGGAAAGCACTCAACACTCAAAAGAAGGAAAGACTTCTATTATTCTGAATTTTTAAATTATGCAGAAATGAAGCAATAATCATGTATTTTCTGTGACCATCCTACATAACTCATTTGTGCTACATGTACCAATTCAATATTGATCATCAAAATTGTCAAGAACTTCTCATGCTTCAAGGAACATCATTATAGGTAAAAGGTTACAGTTCCTTAAAATATCCTAAAAGCAGAAAACTACTTTCCCCTCTTCCCAGGATTATGTGCATTATCAGGATTAACAAGACACATCCAGGCCTAGGACTGGGATTTGTTGGTAAAGGAGTCTAATTCCAAATCAACAGCACAGAACTTGCACTCCCAGAAGAAAGGCTTTTTTTCTAAATCACTTATCCAAGTAACATCCCAGGAAGCACTTTTTGAAACAGCAGTCACAATGCTGTGGTCAGCTAGAAGGGTTATCATATGAAGTCTCTCACAGCAATCTGTTTAGATAGAAATGAGTTTTCCCAAAGAAATATTAATTGTATGTTACATATAAATGGTTACTTCACTGTTACGTGCATCCACCATTTACAGAGCTGGCTTAGAAGTCCAGAAAACCTGTGGCTGTGGAAGGAATGGGGAAGAAAACTTTGCATGATTGACTCCTTCAGGATAGAGTTTAAGAGTACACAGGAAGGAAGATCTCACACCACAGAGCTCCTGGCATCCAAGTACCAGTCTGCCTGAAACACCCATTACCCAAATTGAGTTCAGGCTATCAGTTACATGAGATTGTTCTGTATTTTATTGCCTATTTAGCTAATCAAAATAATCCTGTAAATTCTGGATGTGATCTTGTCAGTTTGATGTCCACAAAATAATGAACTAATTCATAAACCTTTCAAATGCCAGAAAAATGGAAACATACAAAGATTAACTAAACAATAAAGGTTTAACTACAGAAGATTTGAATGCAAAGCCAAGCTCACCTCTCCCTTCTTCTCCATATCCAAGATGAGGGGGGATTATTATTCTTCTTTTTTCACCAGTGCATACACCTAGCAAACCTTCATCCATTCCAGCGATCACATAACCTTTCCCAACATAGGTGTCATATGTACGGTTTCGTGAATAACTATGGAAAATATTTGCATTTTAGCAGTGTCAGGTGTACTCAAGAAAACATGGGCTCTTGCAATAGCTCTGCAATACAATTGTTAAACCAGTTAAGGTCAAACACAGTCATTAACCAGCACCAGGGAGGCCCAAAGGAACTATGTTCCATGAATCCAGACCACCAGGTTTCATCAGTCAGTGACACATGGGTCACTGATTACTCAGCAGTGAGACCCTGGCTAGTGAACAGCTAGCAAATTTGCAAATTCATTTATGCCATATCTTGAAAGAAAAACCACACTTACTTATGTATTTTAAATGAAACAGAAAACAGGTTTTGACAAGTAACTGAAAAAAAAATGGTTTACTTCTTTAAAATTTCCTCTGCCCTGACACTACTTTAATAAGCATGTATCAACTAACTATAGTTGGTAAGTATTTCATTTTCATGAGACACCCAGCAGACTACCTCATTTTGCAACCACAGCTATGTAGTTCAACTACTAGAAGGAGCAGGTGGGATAAATAGGTTCTCCTGGGATGCTTAACATTAAAATGAGTCATGACAACAAAACAGTATCAACACCATCCCTTCCATTCCAAACCAAGCCAATCACTTACACACGATAGAATAAAACAAGGCTACAACAGTAAATTATGTTTCTTACATGGACATGACTGTCTTTGGCCTTTTTTTCAAGGTATGCTACACAAAGGCACAGCCCAAGAAAGAGAAGGCAGAAAGGTTTTAATTCATCTTTACAAGGTAGCTCTGGGAAAGAACTAAACAAGTACAAGACCAGACCCTGATGTTATTCAGAGGTTTATTCAATGCTCTAAGTCCAGACAGCCTTGGCTGAGCTGTCCAGGGCAGTTCTGCAGCCGAATATTTCAGAATAAAAAGGCAAAGGAAAATATTATTAGAGCTCTCAACCCCAGCCATTCGCAGAGCTTTTGGCATGCTCCCTGTACTAGTGAGAAACGTTGTCCTGGATGGCTCCAGGATTTTCAATCCCTATTGTTAGCTGCTCTACTTCCTCATTTATGAATGCTGCAGGAGGTCACGATCCCATGTTTTAATGAACAAGCCCTCTAACAACTCTCAGCACTTCAGAATGATGTAGAGGCTATTGTCTACAAAGCATTTATTACCATTTCTTGACAGCAATCCTCATATAAATATTACAGCTATTTTCAAAATTTGATTAATCACTACAGAAAATACTCATATCACAAAAAAGAGAAATAGGTACACTGTGGATAAGCTTTGAGTTCTTAACTTATAAGCTTTCAAAAACTGTAAATTGAGGTCTACAGAGATGACTGCTGCAGTAGTACTCAACATTTTTCTCTGAGCTTATTTCATAAAAAATTTTACATTGGCTCATTTTCACCTCCTTTTTTAGCTACTTCTGCCAGCTGTTCCAAAGCTAGAGTGGAATAGTAAAGCACTGTTCTACTAAAAGCAACCAAAGTCACAGAAAGCTACAAGGGTATCATTCATATGATTCTGTATACAAGGCTCATGTTCCTATAGAGCTTTGAATTTACTGTCACAGTAATCCCTCTTCCTTTATCACAGAAAACCCCTCTTATTGAATTCTGCAATTCCATAATTCAGTCTTGAAAGACATCAGCCTTTAAAATGCAAACAGTTTCCAAGTATAAAGATGATTAACCTCACACTAGCCACTAGCACACTGCCTAACAATTCTCAGGACATAAAATGGAATCATACTTATTTTCGCTCTCTTCAGTGGTATTACCTATTTGGCAGATGAACCCTATGGAGCAAAGAGCCTTCAGGCTTTTGTGCCTAAAGCATTTAGCTTCACTGGGTGGGTCGCTACCCCTAGATGGCGTCTGTGACAATGCCATGGTACAAAAGAGCTCCTTCCCATATAGAAAGGTTTTCTATGAGTCTTTTAAAAAGATTCCAAGTCCACTCACAATTTTCAAAAAGGAAGGAAAAGCAAAGAACTGTGTTTGAGCATTTACGGACACGACAGAGGAGTCAAACTGGAAATGCAATCTGTAGAGTTGAATGGTTTGGTTACCTGGAATCAAATAATGTGCCGTCTAAAAGTGTGCCATTGTAATGGTATCGGAGAAAGTCTCCTGTCTGACTTCTCCGCTCACAAGATTCAGGCACGAGCTGGTTCTCAATAGCAATACCATCCTTGGGGTTATGTAGATCCAGCAAAACTACGTCAAAGACAAGGGAAGCTTGGCCAGGGATCTCCTTACCTACAAAAGTGTTAGAGCAGAAAACTGGTAAGAAACAGCAGGTGTTGTAGCAGAAGCTTAAACATGTTTGCTGAAGAAAAGTAACTGCACGTTATGTTAACTGCAAAATTATCAAGCACCTCCCGTCCCAAAATAAATTAGAATCATCGATTATTTGGGTTGGAAGGGACTCACTATGATCATCAGTCCTACTCCTGGTCCTGCACAGGATACCCCAAGAGTCACACCATGTGCCTGAGAGCATTGTCCAAACACTCCTTGAATTCTGTCAGGCTCAGTGCTGTGACCACTTCCCTGGGGAGCCTGTTCCAGTGCCCAAACACCCTCTGAGTGAGGAACCTCTTCCTAATATCCAATCTAAACCTCCTCTGACACAACTTCAGAGGTCCTGTCACTTGTCACCAAAGAAGAGATCGGTGCCTACCACTTTTCTTCTCCTCATAAGGAAGCTGCAGACTGCAGTGAGGTCTCCCTTCAGTCTTCTCCAGGCTGAACAGACCAGGTGACCTCAGCTGCTTCTCACATGGCTTCCCCTCAAGGCTCTTCACCACCTTTGTCGCCTTCCTTTGGACACTTTCTAACAGCTTAATATCTTTCATATATTTTAGCACCCAAACCTGTTCCTAGCACTCCAGGTCAGGCTGCCCCAGTGCAGAGCAGAGATCTATGCCCCTCTGTTGTCCGGCTGGTGATGCTGTGCCTGATGCCCCCCAGGCTGGCCCTCCTGGCTGCCAGGGCTCTGCTGACTCATGCTGAACTTGCCATCCACCAGGAGCCCCCAAGTCCCTTCCCACAGAGCTGCTCTCCAGCCTCTCATTCCCCAGTCTGTGCACACAACAAGGGTTGCCCCATCCCAGGTGCAGAATCCAGTTTCTTTAATTTCATATAGCTGGTGATGGCCCAGTCCTCTAATTTATCCAGCTCTCTCTCCAAATTTGCTTCTAGTCAGTCATTTTTTGGTTCAGGGGGTTTTTCACTGAATTCTCCAACTCAATCATTTCCTTCTATTCCCACAACAATGGCACTGCCTCACTGAAAACAAATGCCTCTTCAGCCTCACAGTTAATGGTACTGAAGCCACAGAAGGGGTATGAAACCTTGTACACCACAGATACATCCTTAAACATCAGAGCAGAGAAAAAAATACAAGGAAAAGTCACAAACTACACCTAACTGCCCCATTATTAAACACAGGGACAACTATGTATGATCTGCAGGCTACATAGTGTCACAAGACAATCCTTTTTGTAGCTATCACTAGAACATTTGCTTAAAAAAAAAAAACAACAAAACCCATCTAGAATTAAAAATACATTTAACACATTTTTTTCTTAAGAAAGTTTTCTGCTTTCTGTGGCAGTTTGAAAGAATTATCTAGCCACCTGTCTTCAAGTTTTTGGTGCCACTAGACAGCCACTAGACATTAATCACAGATAATATTCCTTGATTGAAATAAAATTTCAGCATATAAATACTACAGTTGTATCAACAATATATCTGTTAAACAGTGTCTCTCTGAACAGGGTAATAATGCTGCTAATAAATTTAAAATACAGAAAGTTTGTTTTAAATACGTATGACTTGGGATTGAAATAAAAAGAAGAACAACCAAAGGAGTAACTTTTACCATCTCCATCTTCTCCATATGCCAGGAAAGGTGGTATTGTGATAATGCGCTTCTCTCCTACGCACATTCCCAAGAGACCCTGGTCCATACCAGGAATCAGCCATCCAATTCCCACATAGGTATCATAAGTTCTCATCCGATTATGGCTAAACATGAGAAAGAAAAAAAAATCACAACCAAATATCAGACTGGCACAGGAAAGAACAATATTAACCTTTAAATCCACATACTATGCACAGTGTAACTCACAAATTGCTAGTCCAAAAGTATGGGTCCTTCATTTACCAAGGGCTGGCTGGGAAGTTTTCCAGAGTGCTTAGCTATGCTGACATACAAACCTCACAAAGGCTTTGAAAAGTGGTTCTCAGGCAGCTGTTACTAAAGCATCGTTTTCCACTGGGCTCTAATGAAGCACACATGCTGTGCATTTAAAATCTCAGTAAGAAAGTGTTAGTTGCTCACTATAATTACAAACCCTGCTAAGTTTACAAAACTTGTATCTGATCTGAACAGCTATACCAGTTATAGAGACTTTAAAGTGACTGCAATAATTAATTAGTAATAATAATAACAATAAATAAATACAGGGAACAAAATTCAAAATTTAAAAAAAGCCTCTGGATTGTAGTGCCCATGAAGAAATAATGCACAGTTTTATTGGTTTGAGTCAGTACTGCTAGCCTATAATCCCTGAACAAATTACTAACACACATCTGATGCCAGATTTCATTTCCTGTGTTTCTGGGCAATTAGCATTAATTAGCATTGTTACACAGGCAAAAGGAGAGCAAATGATGGTGAGATATTAAACTACAGCCCAGCTGCATACCTTGAATCAAACAGGGTCCCATCTAAGAATGTTCCATTGTAATGGTACCGTACAAAGTCAGACACCTGGACTGTCCGAGGACACTTCTCAGGTTTGAAGTAAGTCTGAACCTGCACTTCGTCCTCCGAGTTCCACAGATCTATCAGGAGCACATCGAAATGGAGCACAGCATTGGGGGGTATCACACCAGCTGCAAAAACAAAACAACACACAGTTTTCTTTCCCTTTTTATACAAGGTATCAGCAAAAAGGAACCAATCTATGCATACCCTAAAAAAACTGCATAACGCACACCTTATTTCCTACTGTGCTTACAACTCCTTGGTGCCCTGCCATTGCTGCAGTTATTTTTGGGGGGGGGAAATCCAGCAAGATGAACTCTTATCACAGTTGTCCATTAGGCAAACTATCTTGAGTTAGCATTTGTTGCCTCTCTGAGGCTGTATAACAAAGACACTTTTGGAACTGACAAGACCTTGTGCAGCACTGCAACGCCAAACCACAATTTTGGTTTAATTAAGTATTTAACAAGGTGGTAGATATAAATAAACAGTTAACTTTCATAGCAAGGTTCATTTCCTGAAGGTCTTCTGCAATGAATTTCTCTTTCTTCAGCATGCAGAGGGAGTCTGGAGAGATTACTTTAGGCTACAGGTTTAACAAACACCTCTGAGGAACAGGAACCTCCCCGAAATTCACTACTTGAAGTTTGTACCCTTCTCTTCTGAGGCTCAGTTTCCTATCTGTTCTGTTGAATCCCTTACACAAGCAGCTGGCCCGGTCCTGTACTTACGGACACCTTCAGTTCCGTAGGCAAGCTTAGGGGGAATTTTCACAAACCGACGCTCGTTCACACACATGCCCACCAGAGCTTGGTCCATCCCAGCAATAAGCTGACCTTTGCCCACAAACACGTTGAATGTGGATCCCCTGTCATAGCTGAAGGGGGAAAAGCAGGCAAAAATGTTAGTGGTTCATTTACACCCCCTTCCACTGTTTTGTTTGGGTTTTTTTTGAAAGAGAGAGTTAACTGCACCTTGTCTCCGTTTTGCCCAGTTAGCATAACTTTATCACAAGAGAGCTCCTAAAGGAAGGGGCAAATCCAAGGTGTTCCTGAGACTTCAACACAGTTCTCCTTCTGTTCACTGCTCATTACCTACCTGAAACACATTCTAGCAGAGTGCAAGATGTACTACAGGCACCTGAAGGCCAGAACTACAAACAGCTAATTGACACACCAATATTAAAAGCAGCACTGGAAAATTAAGGAAGAAAAGGAAAAATTAAACACTGTTACAAAAGGATAACTGCTCCCACAGTATGATCTCAGCATACTGATTTCAGTCAGTAACATCACAAAAATGTAAGACCTGTAACTTTACAGTGGGAGACATCACACTTCCAATCTCTGTGGGAGAAGGGGAAAGCGAAAAGATCCATTTTTAAGTAGTAGCTGTGAGGTTTGCCAACAGGTTATTTATTTTCTCCTCCACTTTCACAGCTCTCATTTAAAGCACAGAGACATGTTTTAAACAGCAGGTTTGCCAGACCAAGAATCAAGAAACAAATTATCACCAAGAATCAAGAAACAAATTATCCTCCTCTGTGATAATACATGAATATTCAAAAGGTAAAAGAAATGATGATTCAATGACTCAGTTTTCCAGAGAGGATGGAGAACAGTAGTGTTACCACAGCAGAACGCTATCTTACATGGTTCATTTGGTCACCTTAAATCTGCAAAATGACCCCACTCTGATGTGTCTGAATTACTGCTGTTGAACTTTTTGGAGCAATATATAAACACATGTCAAGAAGCATATCAAAAGCTTCATGCCTACTTTTAAACTTTTACTGCTTCCATTTCCCCAAATCCCTTTTATAACTTCAAGGACATTGGGAAAAAAAAAAAAAAACACTTGTGCCTTTTGCATGGTAAAATTCTGGAAAGCATCCAGTAGTTAGACATCCCTAGGGAAATTATGTCAAACTTTCCTTCCAAGACTGTACACATCACTTCTGCAACATACTGAACCTCCTAACAGTCCCACAGCCTTGAATCTCTCAAATATTTTACTGAGTGATCTCTCTGTTTGCTCCATCTTTTTTTTTCTTCTGACAAATATTTCTCTTAAAGTAGACAACCGTCTATTACTGAGCATTCACTTTCAGTTGCAGTAATATTCCCACAACCAGGAAAGGATGGAAAATATTTAAATTAGGCCCTGACAAATTCTATTATATACACAAAACCAAGATTAAGATATTAAGACTAGTAACATAATAGGTTCTAAGAAAACCTCCAAAATGGTATTTTGTAGCAATTGACAAAGCTTGGCAACACATCTGGGATGAACTTAGAAGAGAAGACCTTTCTTTTTAGTAAAATAAATGTACAATTAAGAGAACATTGATGCAAAGCAGGGAACTGAACAAAATACTGATCAGACCATGGGGCTTTGCAGGACTGACTTCCCAGATTCCTTAAAAATAAGCAAACTTTGTTTCTATTAGTGGAATTGACCAAATTAATAGTAGATGACTAGGCAATTAAATTCACACTTTTAAACGCAAATTATTTTATTGAAATAAAAAAATGCTGATTAAAAATATATATATATACATCTAATGATAATAATATGCTAATTTATGTGACACAACCATGATACATTCTGATAATGCAAAAAGCAGTATTGCTAGCTGCTACTTGGAAATACAGAAAAATAATTTTAAAACTCAAGAACATCTTCAAGAACTGAAGAAGGAACAAAGCAAATCTGCCCTTAGCCCAACATCTAGAGTATTTTCAAGAGTGATTTCATAGTAGTGTTCAATTAAACTGATGCTGGTAAGCATGCTCATGAATTTTAAAAAAGAAAAAAGCAAACAAACAAACAAAAAACAAGTAAGAAAATGGGCTTATTTTTGTATAAATTGACTAAATCTCTTTAGCTCCGAGGCAGGGAATAGCAAAGATTTTAGAATAAACACTCCAAAATATTTCTTCCATTAACATACAGAAGATAAAATCCTCCTATTTTTCCATGTCTTAACATGATTAAACACTGTCATCAGTCTTAAAAAAGATTATAGTGAATAACAAAAGTGTACATCAACATAAGCTGCCATCTAGGAAAAAAAAACAAGCTGAACAAACCTGGTATTTCGCACCCTTTTGAAATGAAGCCAGCCACAAAAATATTCAAGTTGGACTAGACGATCACCATTACAACTTATTTACTAATATTTAGAGGATTCAAAGAGATAAATGCTATACAGTTCGACACAGTGTTTTCCTGCCCCAAGTAATTCAGAATGATATGATGGGAAACTTGGAACTAAAAGGAGAGCCAGGACCTGGGCAGCCTCTCCAGGTGCCCTGCCTCAATGCACAAGTAGCAATCAGAAACACAATTCTGAACACGTGGCCAGTTTTCCAATCGTCACATATTTATAAAATAAAGCATGAGGACGCTGCTTTCGCGTGTCTTCACATGCACAGCTAAGATTTATATTCCAAGCCCATCAGTTGCCAACAGATTCACTGTCTGTACTGTGCCTTTTCACTGAAACCGCACCAACACCAGCTGAAGTGCCAGCTCTCACATCCTACACTTTAGTCGGCGAAGTGCTGGTGATACGGCACTACTGGCATACTAACTACAGTCAGCTCCAGAGGGAGAACTGAGCTTTGAAGGACAGTTATTTCCCTAAGGCTGTAGATTTTCCTTGATGCACAAGGGAGATTACCAGGATTACTGAAAATACATTTTGTGTTATCTTTCTAAATAATACTTTGATCACTGGCAATGAATGAAGTAAGAAAAAACAAATAAGCTGTCAGCAGCAACAGCATCCTTCACAATCTGCTGATCCCACTATTTAGGCTTCCTGATCCCAAAATAACAGTACGAAAGCAGTCAGACACTTCACTGTACATAGGTCTCATTTATTCAAGGATAAAGTATCCAAAAAATTTTATGTAAGTACAGACTGATAATTCCTATATTTCCGGCAAGGATAATGATGCAGAAACAATCGCATTCGAGTAAGTTTGAGCCTGGAGAAGACATAGGAAATGTACAGGATGAAACGGGCAGGAAATCACTGCTGTGAGAGACTGATACTATATAAACTCATTTTCACCGGGCTAAGGCTAGCTGAATAATCTTATGGTCTTCACTCTTGGAGCAGAAAACTCCCATTCAGCGCCTTGCAGAAGCAGCTGAAAGAACGCGGTAGGGATCCATAAGGGCAAGCAAACTACTGCGGACTACAGAGGTCTTGCCCCATGTCCCCCAGCGGTCACACCCCAGCTCTCTGCCCTCCATATTTCAAAGGCATCCTCCCATGGTGATCTGTATGTCCCGCATGTACAACACTGCCCATCCTGCTGCTGACCTGCTTCCAACCGGTCACCCCAAAAACGCCCACGGGGCCCGGCCGGGAAAAGCAGGGGGACCTGAACCGAACCTCCACCCAACGCCACAACCCCTGCACATCCACAAAAACCGCCCTCGTGGGGGACAGCTCCTCTCGCTCCCCTCCTGTCCCCCTCACAGCGCCCAACCAAACCCCGCGGGGCCACACCCGCAGCGGGCTTGTGCCAGACCTGGAGTCGAAGCGTGTGCCGTCGGGGAAGGCGCCCAGGTAGTGGTAGCGCACGAAGTCTCCGGGGCGCACGGCCCGCGGGCAGCTCTCGGGCACGAAGCGCCGCTCGACGCCGAGCTCGGCGCCGTCCGGAGGGATTTCGGCGGCGGGCACTGGCGGCGCCTGGCAGGCCGCCCAGCTCTCCAGCAGCGCCGGCAGCAGCAACAGCAGTAGCGACCCACAGCCCGGGCCCCGCCGCCGCACGGCCGCCGGCCCCGCCATGCAGCGCAGCGAGCGGGAGAGCCGCAGGGCGCCCTCGGCGGGGAGGGGAGGAAGGGAGGATGGAGGGACGGCAGCGAATGAAGGGAAGAAGGGAAGGGAGGGGAAAGAGGGAAGGGAGAGAAGCCGCCCGCCCCGGCCCGTCCGCTCCTCCTCCTCCCACCGCTGCAAACTTGCAAACGTGGATGAAGCGCTCCCACCCGGGACGGGGGAGGAGCAGCCCCGGCGCCGGCTCCCCCCGCCCGCCGCGGGGCTGCGCAGTCCGGAGCGCAGCGGTGCCACCGTCGCCCCCGCCCCGCGGCCGTCCCGCTCCCTCCCCGGCCGGAGGTGCGACGTGGCGCTGCCCGTGGCCGCCCTCCCGGCGCTCCTCCGATCCCGAAGGTAGCACGGGAGACGGGCGGACCCCGAGAGTCGTAAACACGCAGACACAACACTTCCATTTCCCGCAGCTCTTGGGAGCGGAGCTGCTGGACGCGCTGGGAGAGACCGAAAACACGGCAAATGACCTCCCGCGTAAGGGGATTTTGTCACTCTACCTGCACACGTACTCCGTGCACGACTTCGAGTATTTGCAAGCTTGAAGTCCGACCGCAAATGTTCCATTTTAGATCAAACGCCCAAAGAAAGATACGAGGCTGTGTTGGCAAATGCGTATTGATGCATACCAGTGCTGTCACAGGGATTTGCAACTCCCTGGCGGGAGACCTTTCCAAATGACACAGAGAAAAGACAGAATCACGGAATGATTTGAGTTAGAAGGGACTTTAAAGATCATCTAGTTCCAACCCCCTGACATGGGCAGGGATATATTTCACTAGACCAGGCTGCTTTGAGCACCATCAAACCTGACCTTGAACACTTCCAGGTATGAGGCATCCACAACTCCTCTGGGCAAGCTGTGCCAGTACCTTACCACCTTCACAGTAAAGAATTTTCTTCCTAGTATCTAATCTAAATCTACTCTCTTTCAGTTTGCATCCATTCCCCCTTGTAATAGTTCATCTTTCTTGTGGGTTCCCTTCAGGTACTAGAAGGCTGCAATTAGGTCATCCTGAAGCCTTCTCTTTTCCAGGCTGAACAATCCCAATTCTCTCAGCCTTTCTTCGTAGAAGAGGTGCTCCATTCCTCTAATTGTCTTGGTGGCCTCCTCTGGACTCACTCCAACAGGCCCATGTCCTTCCTGTGCTGGGATCCCAGAGCTGGATGCAGCATTCCAGGTGGGATCTCACCAGAGCAGAGCAGAGGGGCAAAATCCCTTCCCTTGCCCTGCTGGCCACGCTGCTTTGGATGCAGCCCAGGCCATGTTTGGCTTTCTGAGCTGCAAATGCACATTGCTGCGTCATGTCCAGCCTCTCGTCCACCAGCACTCCCAAGTCCTTTTCCCCAGGGCTATTCTCAATCTGTTCATCCCCCACTCTGTGCTGATACCAGGGGTCCTCCTGACCCAGGTGCAGCACCTTGCACTTGGTCTTGTTAAACCCCATGAGATTCTCATGGGCACACTTCTTTAGCCTGTCTAGGTTCCTCTGGATGGCATCTTGTCCTTTAAGTGTACCAACCACGCCGCTCAGCTTGGTGTCATCTTCAAATTTCCTGAGGGTGCACTTGATCCCTCCACCAATGTCCTTAAGATATTAAATAGCACTTGGTCCCGGTACGGAACTCAGAGGGATACTACTTATCACTGATGTCCGTCGGGACTCCCAGCCATTGACCAGATGGGACCATCCAACTACTTACTAATCTAACAGTCCACACATTGAATCCATCTCTCGTCAATTTAGAGAGAATGATGTTGTAAGGGACCATGTCAAAGGCTTTACAGAAGTCCAGATAAACAACACACATAGGCCTTACCTTGTCCACTGCTGTAATAACTCCATCACAGGAAGCCACCAGGTTGGTCAGCCAGGACTTGCCCTTGGTGAAGCAGTGCTGGCTGTCCTGAATCATCTCCCCGTCTTCCACATGCCCTCGTGCAGCTTCTAGGAGGATCTGTTCTGTGTTCTTCCCAGGCACAGAGGTGAGGCTGACAGGTCCATAGTTCTCAGGGTCCTCCTTTCTACCCTTTTTAAAGATGTCATTTGGGACTTCATGGGCTGCCACAACTTTTCAAATATCATGGAGAGGGGCTTGGCAACTATATCAGGCAATTCCCTCAGGACTCTGGGATGCATCTCGTCAGGTCCCATAGACTGATGTACGTTCAGGTTCTTCATGTGGTCATGAACCTGACCTGACAAGCACCCAGTAAGACACAGCATCTGAAAGGAATTACCATCCCAGTGTGCCAGCAATCCCCTTCCCCTCTCTTTGATCTTGAACACACTGAAGAGGAGGAACTTAGGTTTTTTGCTCTGTTATTCTAACTGGTTTTAGCGAACAAGGGTGGGAAAGCATCTGCATGTGAAACACCAACCTCAAGCAAGATTAAGTAAAATGATACAATATTTTTGAAAAGCAGATAAATTTATGATAGCAGGATTGGAGCAACCAGTTGGAAATGCAGACACTATTGGAATATCATGTAAGAAACACCAATGATAAGATTTTGTTACTGACAAATTATTAAACAAGCACAGTACTCTTCGGTGGTTGCAAACCCATGAAAACCAGGGAAGAGGGTGTGCCTGAGCATTGCAGCTGGGGAGATGACAGCTTACAGGTCCAGTTCTCCACTTTTTATGCATCTACCACCCAGCTGTACGAACCCAGCAACAGAAAGGATGCAGTCAAATCTAAGGTTTTTGAAGTGCATTAAAAAATGCTCTCTAATAATATTGATGTATTGCTAGGAAATGGGTGCTGCTCAATGATCTAACCAGTCAAAAAAGTTAGCAAATTGGACAGTTATTTAAAGATAACAAGATTTGAGGTTACAAATCACATCCTCCTTCCAAAAACAGTCACACTGCACATTCCAAATCAGTCTTTTAAACAAGTAATGTAAATTGTCTGGCAGTTGCCTAGAATTAAATAGCTTATTTTGATGTTGGTTTATGTCGACACTGTTTTTTCAAGGAGAACTCATAGTTCACCATTGGAGTATGTTGATACAACCAACATAAAGATAAAGCTTACCCTGAATTCGGTACTTCTTACTGCCAGGCAGTGACACAGTCTTTATTTTTGCATGTTTATTTAAGAAGTTCTGTGTTTTCAAAATAATTCCTTGGATTCTTAATATTTACTCAGATTTGTACTCAATACTCTTCACCTGTGTCAATAACAGTTCTCCACTTCTGATCTAATCACCATTGCCTCAACACTGCTCTAAGTGTTTCCAGTTTTATTAACTCCTAAAAGAGCCAAATGTGCCTTCTGTGCTACCAAACCTGCTCACTTCATGTCTCTCTTCCATTTGCCCCATGGCTCATGTGCCATGTGCCACCCCATAAGCACACACAGAGCTCAAGACAGCTGTCAGCCAGGAAGGTGCATTCCCTTTTGTCCCCCTAATTTTGTTCACAGAGGTAGCAAATGTGCAAATGCGGTATTTTCCTTAGAAATGTCAATTTAAACATTTTGCTGTCTTTTCAAAGCACATATGCAGGCAAGCACACACAAATTCTTATTTATATGTCAGTTTGTTTGAACACTAACCCGGCTTCCCTGGAAACATTTTGGGGATGCTGATCTCTATCAGACCTGTTCTTCAGTCAGCCTGAAACCCAGCAATGGCTAACACAGTGAGAAGGGTGAGAGAAAAGCACAGACATGCCTGAACCTCCTAGAGAAGCTGGTCCTAGAAAGAGGATTATCCTTTCCAAACTTAAAAACACAGTCCAGCTGAGGTCCAGTCTCCCTCTGAAAAGTTAGCTTTCAGGAATGTCACAGGTCAGACATTAAGTGAGGATTAAGGAAATGGGATTCATGCCTTTGCATTTCCCTTTGGAGTACACAATGTGCTTCATGTAATGTCCAAGGGGCTGCAGCTCTCCTAGCTTTGAGCTATGTTTTATCAATCTAAAATAGATTTGATGCTGCTCCCAAATCTTTTGGAAGGGCGAGGAAGTAAAATGTCAGCTCTAATTGTTTCCCTTGTATCACACCAGCATTACCATTAAGTGCATCACACAGAGGAGAAATCCAAAAGCTCAAGTGCCAAGAAGGTAGATAAGAAAATTCCTTCATACACTACTTGGTACAAATCATGTCTTAGAAGGACTGAAGAAAGCTGAGGAGCATGCTCATGAGTCACTTCAATTAAAGATTAATTTATGCTAACTTGGGAAAAAGAAATAAAACCTCAGCTTGAGTCTGAGGTAGGCAAGATACCACTGGTTTGTAACTTGAGATGCTGCCCTACTCCTTGGAATGTGCTTCAAGCCGAGCACCAGGCAGTCATGAGATGGTGGGCTTAAGGTAAATGAAAATGTTTGCAACCCATTTGGTCACATAAACACTAGTCACTAGTTGTGACTAGTGAAACATTCTGCTGAGTAGCTGTTGGACTTATTCACTGCTTAACCACTGACTGTTGTCAATTACCCCTCTCACAGCTAAGATTACAGGCCCGAAGATCCAGTCCCTGGATGCCCTCAAGTATATATGCATTGTGCTTTGACCTACAGGTTTTCTAAAAAAGATAGCATACCGAGACAGAAAAACACAGGGATGATTTGCAACATTTTCTAAATACTCTACCAATTACAGATCAAGGAAAACAGAGGTAATCCTTTTTTCTTAGAAAGAGTATGTCAGATGCTGCAGCTTGCAGATACCTTGAAATTATGGAAGGCAAATTTAGAGATAATTAAGATACTAGAAGTAAAAAAAGTTAGAACAATGGAAATCACAGCTTAAACTGATATGAAATCCAGTTTTAAAAAACATCTATCTGCTTTTAACAGGTAGGTAATATTCATAAAGATCAAAATATACTGCTGGGGGATTGTGACAAGGGATTCTGAATTATTTTTATCTTCTGCAGTTTTCCACAGCTGTTCACCTCAGTATGTAGTCTCAAAATCCTCAGGAGCTTCTTAGAGAATAATTTTGAGTTACAACTAATGTGAAAAAAACATTGTGCTCTCACTGCTGAACTGTATTTCAAGAAAGAAAAAAAACAACTAATTGTAATTAAAAAGCTTCTACTTCTAAAGATCTGTAAAGGTTGTAGAGCTCTTCAGACATTTTGAAACAACAATGGAAACACTGGTTGTAACTATGAAATATGGCTAAACTATAACTACAAAATATTCTCAGTAAGTACTGGTCTTAGTAAACAGGATTTTGAAGAAATACTATTTCTGTTTTATACAGCTACATGATTATTCCAGAGCATCTGGAACCTGAAATACCTCTTTGCACCCAAAATATTGTAATATAAATTCAGTCACAAATTATTTTATTGTATGTAATTTATAGTCAATGGTGTGAGTCACAAGGGACTGACATGACCCTAAATGTCTTTGGTGACCAATGTGACCAGGTGACTTCTTTCTTCCTTGGTGAATCTTGAGAAATACTGTGACATGGAGCTCTTCACTCCTCACAGAGAGTCATGCTGGACAATTCAGACACCTCCACAGGCTATTTAACACTCAGCTTTTGTCCTGATTTATTACTGGTAGTGGTTTAGAGATGAACATAAAGAACATAGCATCAGAGAAATGGATATACTTTAAATTTCTGATACCGCGATACATTTCACTTGCTCCAATCCATCTTCAGTTTATCTCTACTCCACCTACTATGGGTGTTCTAAGGAAAGTCAAAGAAACAGAGGGTAACACTGTGAACCACTGCCCTCTTCCAGACCCTGCCCTGCCAGGAGGGCCTCATTTGCCATAGGTACTCAGCAGTTCCTTTGTGGGATGTCATAGCATAATGAGATACACCAACAGGGCTGTCTTAATTAGTGCTTATGAATAGCCCATCATTCCAAATGTGTCACGCTAAATTAGTATCCAAGTGATTTAGCAAGTCTGGCTCACTTTGGCGGAAACCAGTTAGACGGCACTTACAAAAGGCCGCTGCCACCAAAGATGAGGCAGTGGCTCCCAACAGCCAAACACGAGGATAAATTACAGTTGACTGTTGTCTTCCACCAACACTGCTATTGTTTGTAAGACAAACAGCTGTCTAAAGCATAGGCCTGGATCGAACACTTCCAAGGCATCAGTCACGCCTTCTTTTGTGCTTGGACTGTAACTGTTGTAGTTTGCACTCTACTAAAAACAAACAGATAACTGTAACAAGCCAACTCTGGGCAAAACTATTTTCTAATTACTGTGGAGCGGTGATGCTGGCCTCAGTGTAGACGTGCCAGTGAAAAACTGCAGAAAAACTACCTTATGCATCCGGCTTTTCCTACCATTTCTCACAACTATATATATTTAAACATTACCGATTTGCAATGTTCATGCATTTAGCAGGGAAGATATATATATATGTGTATTTGCAAGAAAATGCCTTCACCCTCATCTCACAAAAAAAGGAAAGGGTTTTCAGAACTAAATACCCTTGAAAGTAGAGTCCATAGAGGTTAAAACTCACAATTTCAAAGTAAGTATGAAAATCAGTTACCAGATTTTCAGAAAACTTAATCTATGGAGGGGCGAAAATTTTAAAAATCTGGTTATAAGGACATACCAAATGTAACATAAGTACCTGAAGACAAAATGAGAAATCTGTTAGATAACGAATTATTACAACTCACATAAATTAAAGCATTCTACGTATATTGCAAGTAGCCACAAAGTCAGAGAATGGTTTTGAAACAAACAATGGACTGCTTATACTAAACTGCAGAAAGACTTGGATATTCCGAATGGGGGTTTGCATCTGCAATGGAAATGATCTAGGAGACCGCACACACAAACACACCAAAAAAAAAAAAAAAAA
>VWZS01007271.1:78480-113337 GCA_013397075.1 Rhabdornis inornatus
AAAAAAAAAAAAAGGTGCTAAACTGCAGCCTTCTGCCATTTCTGCCATAGAAAATGAAAAACAGTGAGTCTCACGGAATCTACACATGCAGCACGAGCAATCTCAGAATTGTGCTGCTCAAACTGTGCAGAAAGAGTTGGTTCCTGAAACACTAGTTTCCTTCAATGTATTAAAAACAATCAAACAATTACTGATAGTTTGCCTATTATAAGGGCAATATAACTTCACTGAGTCAAAAGGGAGGGCAGGATTATGTACTTATTTGAAGACTAAAAAACTTTTCAAGAAGCATGATAGACACTAAGGTCTGAAAAGCAAATGGTCACAACTGGATAACCAACTTATCACACCCAAGTTTTATCATGCCTGATCTGCACTCTGTCTGCTAGAACTGCTATGGGTCTATAATTAAAAATAATAATGTTTGTTCCAACATTCTTTTAAACAAAGCTGCCTTAATAAAGTTGGTTTGCAAATTAGGTATGGACTATGACTCCTGCTCAGAAAATCAGAACTCTTTTATCCAAGCTCCAGCCTAACCTCCACCCCCACATCCACCCATCCCCTGCCTATAGCATTTTCCATATAAAATGCCTTCTGAAATCTGTGTGTGTTGGGAGGAGAAGAGAAAGTGGTTCATCTGCAAACAACTTGGCACAAAACAAACTATGCAAACTTTTCTGAAACATAAAGATATCTGTTCCACCAGGGGTGCAGCCTACTTGCATTTTGAAATGAGCACACCACAAAGCTCACTTTGCATGTCTTGGGTAATAGGATTATTTGCAGAAGTGATTGGAAAAGAGGTAAGTAAGGTTAGTCACTTCTCTGCATACCAGGGCTGTAGCTGCCAGAGGCCACTGCTTAAGCAAACTGGAAACAAGACACCTTATTATTTTTTCCCTCCTTCATTATTATTCACCTGAATATTAATGGTGTGATTCCCCTTCAGGCATATGGCCTGAAGTTAGTAGGTGTTACAAAACAGTGCTCATTGGTTCTTATTAGAGTGTGTGTAAGCATTAAAGCAGGTGCTTGCCAGGAGTCTAGTGCAAGAAGACTGCAGCAATCTTCTCTCCTAATTAGTAAGCATTTAGTGACTCTTGTGTGAATTTTTATTAATATTTTGCATCTCAAGAGAGAAAGAATCACGTATTCAGACATCAATTCCTAACACTTAACTTTTACTAGAAATGTCAGCATTCTTTTGGAAGCAGATTCACACAGATTTATTGAATATTTATTGCATCTGTGAGCTTGTTTTTAACAGAGGAGTCCATCTGCAGAGCAACTTTGGAGTGGTATTCCAATAATTTTTCCAGCCATCTGATCTGTGTACTGAAGAACAGTTTTAGGCCCAGGCTCACAAAATTGGGAACTTCTATGTTACACAACAATCCTTAGGTAGTTTGCATAGAGCTGGAAAGATCATTCTGAGCACCGGGCACATTCTTACCCCATTCCTGGTTTGCTGGGCTGTCGCAGCGCAGGTCACAGGTTTTGTTGCCTGCTTTCTCCACTAATTGTTTCAGCCAAGTTTTATTTGTATGTCCTTATGGTTCAGACCAAACATCCCATGCAATCTAAGTGGACTAAAGAAAAACTCCATAAACATAAATCCAAGAATTAAAGTCTTACCCAATGAAAAAGTTGTTATTATTATTCTGGCTACAATCGTGCTAAGATTTTTTGTCCAAATCAGCTAATAATTGAGGCTAATTCAATAATTATATACTTAGAACTACTATGCACAAAATTAGTATCACCTATGCCTTTCTCTGGTCTCATGCTCCCCTTTCCACTAGGTTCAAAAGTCAATAAAATCAGGCTTTAGGAAAAGCAAGGGCTGGTTGTAATAAGTTGTCAGCATCCTAAGTTCTTTGCCTTGATTACAGCTAATATTTATGATTTCTTCTTCCTCTTAGGCAGGAAAATGATGTTGTGCATTTCCCCCTCCTCACTCAAGGTCTGCTTCAGGTCATTTTTTATGTTCACTACCAGTCTGTCAACTTGCTCCTTCCTTGTTAGCTCACAGTTCAGTGTTATATCTCACTTTACTGCAGGTTATAAGTTTTACCTATATTGCACATAAACCATAAAATCTATTGACTCAGCTTCTAAGGCTTCATCTCTTTAGTGATCTGTGATTGACAGCCTGTGGTTTGAGTTGTGGTCCTGAGGCCTCTCTTACCATCCTGTACTTGAATTTTTTATCTTGTACTTGCATTTTGGAAGGCCCAAAACATGCTATTTTTTAAATCTACAGCCTTCAAGCTGTAGTTTCCAGATATCTTAACTAATCTTTTATGAACACAACCTAACCAGCTGTAGCCAATATCTACATGTTTTCGCAAGAACACTGGTACTGTATTAAAAATTACTTTATAACTGGGCAGCACACCTCTCATTTCTTAGTTTATTCAAGCATGACCAAAAAGTGTCATGCCAGGCTGGCAGGAAAAAGCCCTGTTAGAAGATGATAAATGGATTTTTTTTTTTGCACAGTCCTCAAATGACAAATAGAAACATAGGCCATGCACAAATCTGCCTAGCTACAGTGGACTAGGAAAAAATGTGTTTTTCTCTATCTATGATGATATATTTATCTATCTATTTCTATATCTATATAACTACAGATGACAGTAACTTTCAAGCAAAAGTAACTATGAGGGAGCATTCCTGTATTTTATTCATAGCAAAACTAGCATGATGGAGTACAGACATAGTCTGTATACATTGAGATTCCTAGCCCACCATTGGAAAACATTATTTCTGTGTGTTTGGCATGAGTTTCAACTGTTCCATAGGATAATTCTTTTCTCATTCCTGTCAGAGACACTACTAGGTCAACTTACTTAACTAATCCTTGCTTCATTGCTGTACCAGCGCTACGCTACTCTTTCAATATTACCCTCAAGATGTGCAGGGAAAGAAGAAGGTCTAGAACTGTTCATTTCCATTCCTTTCATTTCAGTTACCTAGAAAGCTGTTGCTGAGTAGACATATGGGAAGTATGTTAAGCTAAAGAGCTGTGAATTTTGGATAGTTTTGAAAAAAACTACTGTGAAGTGGGAACAGCTGCTTTGCATGGAACTAACAGATCATCTACTTTAACAAGAGAAAGTCATCTTCCCATTTAATAGAGGTGGCAAGCAGAACCAAGAATCTTTGCCTTCAACTTTTTAGATTGTATTTTTCATCACTTTATTTCTGCAGTTTCTGTGACCCATTAGTTAACACTGGAGCCTTTTTAGGTTCCACTGGAAAGCTGGCAGCTCAGAGGGGACATAGCAAGGACAGATGCTGGCACTGAAGATGCCTATTTTATAGGCACTTGATACACTGGGCATAGTTTAAACGGGAACTGTTTTATCAGTCACTATATTATAGAGACAAAATTCAGGAAAGGAATCTGCTTTTGCAAGGAAAATGTTCTTGTAAACTGATCACTGATTTGAGAATACAGCCAAAGCTCAGAAGGAGGAATTTCCTGCAGCTGTGAAAAAACAAAAAAACAACTGGCTACCAGGCAAAGAATCTAGCCTTGATTCTTACTTAGTCAGTAGCAAAACTGCCAACTTTGATGACAGTAAGACTGTAACCATTAGGGGTTAAGAAGTAGTATATATATAAAATATATATATCTATATATATATCTAATACAAAAGAAACATTCAATCTGGAATAATTATCATTCCCCTAGTGAGGGGTTCAAAATACAGTGATCCTGACTCAAACTCTCATCTGTAAAAAAAACAGATAGATAAAGAATTACGGATTTCATTGCATTTGGCTGTTTCTTGTGAAACCAAAGTCCTGGCCACTCAGCTTGGGCACAAGTGATCCCACAAAGGATGGTATGTTTTGTAAGAACTTAGGAGACTGTCCAAGGGTTTTCAGCCAAAATCTCCTTTCTCAACTGTTATATAACGTGCTATTAGCATCTGAGTTCTCCTACTGCTCACACAGTTCCCGAATAGGATCAGTCCTTACTCAGGTAAAGTCTCTTGAGGTAAATAAAACTTTGCCTCTGTAATGATGTACTTGGGGCTCTCCATCACCAGAAGAGACAACATGTTGTTCTCTACAAGTACCTGAAAGAAGGTTGCAGCAAGGCGGGGATTGGTCTCTTCTCCCAGGCAACTAGTCATAGAATGAGAGGACAAAACCTCAAGCTGTGCCAGAGGAGTTTCCACTTGGACATCAGGAAGAATTTCTTCACTGGAAGGGAGGTCGGGCATTGGAACAGGCTGCCCAGGGAGGTGGTGGAGTCACCATCCCAAGAGGTGTACAAGAAACAACTGGACATGGCATTTAGTCCTCTGATCCAGTTGACAAGGCTGTGATCAGTCTAAGGTTGGACTCAATAGTCTTGGAGGTCTTTCCAACCTTAATGATTCCATGATTTAGTTTCAGTGTATACATAGAGGTACAATGCTATATCAAGAGCGTACCACACAACTACACACACATCAAATATGACAATTCTTTTCTTCCTGAAAAAAATGCAAATGGCACAAAGCAAAATGTCTGGGACTACATACAATTATTTGTATTACTTTATAAAGACTGGGGGGGAAAGGCAAAAACCAATGAAAAAATTTAAGTTATTAAATGATTCCATGTCTTTAAAGACTGAAGTGAATTAAAATAATGAAGAAAGATTAAAGACAGATTATTTTCACTGAGTAGTGGCTTGAAGAGATGGTATGCATTACACTTCTGATGGACCAGGTTACTTTATAAACTCCAAGTGATAAATAAGACAGTATCTCCACAGAAGGATGGAGGGAATTCATTGATGCAATCACCTACCAAAGCTTTGGAGGACAGAATTTACAAAAAGAAAGACAAACATTCATCTTTTAAGTTCCAGCTTATCAGACTTTGGGATAGATACAATAAAAATATTTGAGTGCTTAAAATGGGATGTAGCTGTTCAAGGGACTTCAAACTAAAACTGCAGTTCAAATCACTTTGCTCAACTAATTTCCACAGATGCTTCCTTGCTTAGCTATAAAACTTCCCAGCAAGTACACATTTTTGAATAAACTACATAGTAACCTAGTCTTAATAGAAATAAACAATTCAACGCTTAGTTCACACCTGTGCTTGTTTTGAATCCATCTTTGATGGAAGTTTGATGTTCTTCTGCCCAGTTTTCCTAAAAGGCTTATCCCCATGGACATGTACAGATAATATCAAAAACCAACAGGATCAGGACTGTACAAAATGCAGCTGTGGCCATCATGTTCTTTCAGACATTTGCTGCCTGTAAGAGGCTTAAAGATCACATGCCTGTCTCAAACACTGTCAAGGCCTCAGGAGGGACTTGCTACAAGATAAACGACCAGATCAGGAACTTGAGATAAGCACAGAAGAGAAGAATTTGCAACAGGAAGGTGCTAATTCCAAGTCTAACAGAGGTAAGGGTGGTCAGTACATTCTGGTGAGGCATCTCTCAATAACTGGATCATACCACTCACTCATTCCTTTTATGCGATGACATATGGCAGCAAACAGCACAGTAAAGGTTCAGGTGTGTAGGAACACTTCACTGCTGAGAACTATCATTGTAAATATGAGATTAATCTGAGACGCAGGAGCTAGGAGCACAACATTGTCACCTAGTGCAATGGTGCTAAACAGGGAAAAACAGGGCTCTGGTCCCTGCTTAGAGTATTGATTTTGTATCTCACAGAAAGAAGTACAGTTTCCATTGTTGGATGTGCACTCCTCTTAGTCTATTCACAGCCAAGTTCAAACACACTTGTTTTTCTGGCCCCATGAATCTCAAATGATTTTCTCTACTGCTTCTGAAGAGTGCAATATAAAAGGTGGGTGGCCCCCACAGATGTAGCTGTTAGCCTGACGCTTATGGGATATTTTATCCCAGTGACACAGAACCTCTAATCACTGAATACATAGACCAAGGAGGGAACCAAATTTTCTAATTGCTAAACTAGTATCAAAAGAAACTGCCAGCATTTCCACTTCGGACAAAACTTTTCTCTGTAAGAAGGGATGCCAACACCTCTCCTAATAGCTGAGGTTCCCAAGTGGTTAAAGGGACACTGCTGTTCTGAGGCAGCCTTCCCTTTGATCAGAAGTGGTCCAGAGCTTGGACTCGCTCTGTTCTGAATGTCTCCATCTAGCTTCAGGAAGCCATCAGCTGGCCATGCTGGATTTAGACTGTGCTCTGCTCAGCCTTCTCAGATCTGCTTCTTCTGGATCCCATTAGGAGGTGCTTAACTTCCCATGAAGCCTAACACGGGTTCTGGATTCCTCTCTCATGCGTAATATCTGACACATAATCAGAAACAGATCCTGGCCTGAAGCTCTAGCCAGCCAAAAATGGAGAAAACAGACTGGCTGACATTCTGCCAGGGCTACTCTCACAGGAATACTGATGCCCATGGGATGACATAGATGTAAATTAATTTGGCCCCAGTATTATCGCTTGTAGCTGAAACATTATAAAGTTGTAGTGGATACCATGAAAAATAATAGCTTTTTGGATACTTCACATTGCAACAACAATTAATGTTTCTGCTTAGATGTTTGGATGAAGCTGGAATTACAGTGCCATGACACCACCTGTAAGACAACACTTCCCCAGAAAATTAATTTCTTGAAATGGCTGAAGCATTACATTAATATAAAGGGAAAAAAAACCCACCCTACAGCTTCAAATAAATACCCTTCTGGTACTTACCAGAAACCACAGCCTCAGTTAATATAAATCCTTTAAATAGAACAAATTTAAGCAATTTACAGATACTGAGCACCTTTCAGAATAAATAGAAATAGAAGTAACAATATTTTTCTACTCTCTCCTTTTCACAATTCATTTTGTTCTGATCTTTTCTAAGGACTGATATGAAAGCAATTGACTTCTTGGGTAAGTGTGCAACACAGGAATCCAGGGTTTCTTCTCAGCAAAGGAGGAAAAATAAAACTTTGGAGCTACATACAGCTTTAAATAATCTCCTCTCACTAAAAAAGCCTGACCTTGGTACTTCTAAGACAGGTAAGAAGGTTGATAAAGCTCATTGCCAAGACAGATGAGAAAATGCACTGAAAATTAACTGTATCAAACTGAAGAACACATTTAAACCACTGTGTCTGTGCGGATTTATATATCTATTGAATTTTAACTCCTGTGTGCTCCGTTAAGTTATTGCAGTAAAGATGACCTCCAAATGTCCTCATCTAATCAGAAACTACAGCCTGACTGTCCAAGCCACTGGGATGCAAAGAACACAGCCAAGATCCCATTGACTTAGTGGTAAGAAGGGGATTATATATACTATGATCTGTCCTTCTGCCTCCATTGGAACCCCATATTTCTGTTGAGACCATGCACTTAGTTCCAGAATTTGTGCCAATTATTCTGTCTGAAGGCTGAAGTCATTGAATCTGAGGTCATCTAAGCCAGGCCCTTACATTCTCCAAACTGGCAGAAGTCTTCTTACTTCAGCCAAGTTAGGACAGTCAAGAATGTATGAAAGCGAGAATGGCAGGGTTTCTGGAGAACTCCTGCCCCTTTTGCTATTTCACACATCTCTCCCACAGAATATCATTCACGAACTGGAAACACTCCATCCTGGAATCATATTAGGTTTTCTTCACTGTCCTATAACATTGGAAAGCTGTTTCAGAGGCTGACTACTCTGTTGGTTTGGAAAGTGAAGTAAAAAGGCACTTGAAAATAATGATACTGGCCTGAAAGGGGGGCCAAAAACCTCTATTATATCACTTCAGTTTGCTTCCAACATAAAGTCTGTATTTAGTAGGCATCAGTCCAGCTCGTCCCTTACTATTGGTAATAGTAACTATTGCTATTTCTCTAAATACAGTGAAAAATTGATAATGTGTTTCATCTAAATTCTTTCAGACATTTTAATGTAATTGCAACACCTAAAAATAATTCTCCTACCTCAATTGTTGCTTGAAGATACGTGACCATGTAAGGGAGTGATTGCAATTTGACATGTTCCCACATGCTAGGAGTGTCACAGCAGCAAATCTCTTAGCCTCTAGCAAGCATCATCTACTTAACCTGCTTCACAGTGGATCATATTAAACCACATCACCTTGCATTTGCCTCATACACAGATATTTAACTCAGATTAGCAAATAAACTGATTTTGCCTCTAAGCCTTTAGACAAGAGGTCTTAATGGAGTTCTGCACCTCGAGTCAGCTGCTGTGGTCTGCCTTTTCAAGACATGCAAGCAATTCAGCCTGTTCTGGGTTTAGGCCCAAGGAAAGGCTACTCCCCAAAGGCCCACTGCTAAGGAAAATACAAAAGCTGTCTACAAACCCATGCGATGAATGAAAATGGTTTATTCACAATTTATGCATCATCTCATGACATCTCAGCCAGATGGATAGGTAGGGATTAGTTTATATATACTGGAGCTAAGAGAGAGTGTACCGTGGATTTAAGTTTGATAGTCAAGATGCCTTGGAAAGAACAAACAAAGCAAGAAGATTGGATCAAAACGGGCGACAAGGAAGAAGATTAAATCAACTAGAAATGTTGCAAAATGTATAAGTTTGTCTGTGTCTGTTTAACCCAATCAGTGTAGTAAAAAATTACTAGCCTTCCTAGAATGGTATATAAGCATATGTAACTCATAGTAAATTTGGATTCTGATCACCCATCACTTGTCCCCATCTCTCTCTCAACTGTCGATAATGTAGAGCAGGAGTTGGATTTTTTTGATAAGTGTATCTGCAAGGTTATGTTGCTTTGCTGCTGAGTGTTGTTCTGTGGAAGAGAATGGCCTCTGCATTCTTTCCAGGGCCAGTAAACCTACAAAATTTGGTGCATGAAACAAAAATATTCATCAATAGTGTAAATTAGTGTCATGCTATGCAAAAGCTAGATTATTTTGTTTAAACATTAGAAGAAGCACATTTTGCCTTGAAAAGGGCTGTGACAATTAATTGGACAAAAATAGTTTTCTGGGATCTGAAGTTAAAATGGTAGCCACTTGGCTGAATGCAAGTGAGAAACATGACACGTGAATGTTCATCCCAGATAACAAATACCAAGTAAAAGCTAAAGTAAATGTTAAAAAGTAAAGTAGTGCTTAATATTAAAAAGTAAAGTAGTGCTTAATTAACAATATTACATTGTTAAATAATGGGCAAGATTGCTTTTTACCTTGTAAAAGATAGGACCATGTTTGTCTTACTGCACTTCAGTATCACAGGGTGCTTTAATAGCAATTACCATCCTTTGCCTTTGATGTGCACTTTTGAAGCACCACAATGATTACAGTTAAAAACAGCTTCAATTCCTGGACTTCTAAAATATATTTTTCGAGTTTCACTCAAGTCTTAAGCAATTCCCAAAATTCCATGTGCCCTTGAATTTCAGCATGAAACAAAAGTAGAAATTTTAACTTTGTCTTCCCAATACCGATCTACCTCTGCTGCTCATCCTCCAATAGAGAGATCACAGCTGAGGCAGGCAACTCAAAGGCTGGAGGTAGATTTGCCTCTCCAGTGGTGCTCATACACTGAAGAGGAGGTTGCCCTTTGCTTGTCAGCTCGGTCCCAATACAGCAGCATGGCCCTAGCCAGACCTTGCTGGGTTTGCTTCTAAAATAAAGTCTCCATCCAGAGACTTTATGAAGTCTCTATCTAGAGACTTTTTGGCATTAGAACCTTGCCCCACAACCAACATGTACCTTCCATGGCAGCAACCCACCCATTAAAATAAAAAATAAAAGAAAGAACAACCAAACCCAACTCTGGGTTTTGGCTTGGATGCTGGCCTTCTCCTCCCTCCAGCCACATGTATTTTCGTCACTGGCAAGCACAGAATCATAGAACCATAGGATGGTTTTTGTGATAATTGATAAAAGATTCATGTTAATCACAAAAGTATTGGGGTTTGTATAAACCAGAATACTAAGGTCTGAAATGAAGCATGGACACTAGATAAAGGAAAATATATTATTAAATCATTCTGTTTTAAATCCCCTTGTTACGCATATTATGTTTTCCAAATAAGTTGTATCTACTACCAGCTTGCAAAATCAGACTTCCCAATAGCCCTTCCTGCCTTTGTTTGATCAACGCTGCCTATCTACAAAGACCAGACTTCCAGAATTTTGCTGGTGGTTATCTACAAAGACCAGATGGTTATCTGTGAGACTGACTATCACGCCGAGATTTTGTGAATTTGAATACGGATGTTTATTCGACCACCACTGCTTACCTGGCAAAATTATGACAGCAAAAAACCAAAAATTATTGATTACCATGAGAGACCATACTGTAAGAAGAGGCTGCGAACCAAGGTTCAATGGAGCATGGAGTGGGTGGTGACCCCTCACATTCCCCAGCGCTGCTTGATCTGTCTATATCAAATAAAGCAATCTAAATTTTGTTGAATATCAAGACTTTTGTTTCTCATTTATAACAGTTTTGGTTTGACAGAACCTTTAAGATCATCTAGTTCCAACTCCCTTGCCACAGGCAGTGACACCTTTCACTAGACCAGGTTGCTCAGTGCTCCATCCAGACTGGCTTTGGGCACTTCTAGCAATGAGGCATCCACAATTTCCCTGGGCAACCTGTTTCAGTACCTTGCCACCCTCACAGTAAAGAACGCCAGTGAGCACCATAATGGGGCCCTCCTTGTGTACCCAGCCCCTTTACCTCAGAGAGACCTCAGCTGCATCCTCAGCTTGGTGAGGGAAGGAACCCTCTCAACCTTCCCTCCACTCTGGAGGCACCTGCTCCCTGACACCTCATCGCCGACCCACTGCCACATTCCCCCAGGTGTATTCGCAAGCTCTCAGTCCTGGTCTGCGAATCACAGAACGCTTTCAGTTGGAAGGGACCTTAAAGATCACCTAGTTCCAACCTCCTTTCATGGGCAGGGACACCTTCCACTAGGCAAGATTGCTCTGAGCTCCATCAAACCTGGCCTTGAACACCACCAGGGATGGGGCAGATACAATCTCTCTGGGCAACCTGCATAAAGGCCTCAACACCCTCACAGTAAAGAATTTCTTCCTATTATCTAATCTAAACCTATTTTCTTCAGTTTTAATCCACTCCCCTTTGTCCTGTCACTACATGCTCTTGCATAAAGTCCACCTCCATCTTTCTTGTAGCTCCCTTCAGGTACTGAAGGCCACAGTTAGGTCATTCCAAAGCCTTCCCCAGGCTGAACAATCCCAGTTCTCTCAGCCTTTCCTCACAGGAAAGGTGCTCCATCCCTCTAATCAACTTGGTGGCCTCCTCTGAACTTGCTCCAGGTTGTATGCACTTCCAGTGCTGGATGCAGCACTCCAGGTGGAGTGTCGCCCGACCGCAGTAGTGGCCCTCCAGCAAGGGAGGAATTACTGCGAAGTAGCTTTTGGGTTTCTTTTAATTTTATTTTATTTTAAATATATAACACTCCACACGTTATTCCTAACCCCGGGTAAGCTGCCCGGGTGCCTGAGGCTGCGGCGGGGACAGCCAGCAGTCCGGCGGGCTCCGTGAGGGGCGGGGTGCCAAGGGCTGCCGCCGCCGCCGCCGCCGCAGGAAGTCGGCGTTCGGCCGGAAACCGGGATGCGGAGGGCGGGGAGGGGGCGTCGCTGGGGCGCCGCTGTCCTCCGCGGCTCGGGCCGCCGCGCCCATGGCCCAGCGGGTGCCGAGGGGACAGGGGCAGGACGAAGAGGACGGAGCGGAGAAGGAGGACGAGGCGGCGAGGGGCAGCCAGGCGCGGGCCAGGAGCCATGCGGAGCCCGCGGCGAGCGGCGGCAGGGCCCTGGACCGGCATGAGAGGAAGCGGAAGAGGCAGGAGGAGCAGCAGCTTCAGAAGATCCAGCACCTGGAGTCTTTGTAAGGAGCGGAGGAGGGGAGGCTGCCCGCGGCTCCCGCCCCAGCTCTGCTCTGAGCACACCCCGGCGGCGTTTGGGGCTCGTTTCCAGTGCAGGGTTTGGGGTTTTTTGGGGGGTGATGATTATTCTTTCCCGTCCCCTTAAGGGTGAGTCGGCAGGAGGGCTGCGGAGCCACTTGCAGAGTTGCTTGGTGACTTATGAAGGGGTTGTTGAAGCACAGAAGGGGCTCTCCCGGGTTTCTCTGAGATACAGCATAGGGGCAGAGGTTGTTCCACTAGAATGCACTACAAAAAAAAAAAAGAGAAAGAAAAAGAAACTGGGATTAAAAGGTGCTGTAAAAGGTTTATGTTATTTCACTGAAAAGGAATTACTGTTTTAATGGAATAAAAAAGGTCAGAAGGTACACAAGAACATGAATTTGTTTTTTTTCTTTTCTGCGTGGAAGTGAAAATCAATTTGTTATTAAATGTACCAAAGAGCACTCCGAAGTTATTGTTATAAAATTGGGATGGACATACTTTAACCACCTTTTCCCTGCTGTTCTTACTGTATTAGTATGATTGTGCCTAGCAATCCTATAGGTATGTAGGTGGGTGTGTGTGCCCAGCTAAGCCAATGAAATATCGCCTATGCCATCAAACTTACGGCATAAATTGATGCACAGCCAGTACAGATGTTTCGTGTCCTGCTGAGTTAATATGTGGATAATGTCTCGAAAGTCCTGTTGAAAAGAGTCTTCCATAAAGCAGAAGATTTTGGGACTCTGGGCTTGCACAGTGCCGTTCTTCTTGTGCCATTGAAAAACAAAACCAAAAAAATCTCCATTCTCTTCTAAGATTTCTCAACACTTTCACTCTGGTGGCAGTTTCCAGGAAACAGTGTATCTGTTTAAATACAGATGAGATTTGAGGGGAAAAACCCCAATACAAATCCAGTTATACAGACCTGCATCTTTCTAAGTAATGTGTATTCTTTACCTCCAGGACCATTTCATATTGCCTTGACATTTAACTCCTTAGCACATGCATTTTCTTGTGCATGCTGTGTGCTCTATGTAGTACCTGTTTGCTGCTTGGATTTTAATGAATGTTTTATCTACTGTTAACCCCAAAGAAATGCTACAGAAAATATGGTATTTTGGTCAGTAGGGCTCTGTCTTTAGGTTTAATACACAGAAGATGATGAAGTTATTACGTATTAGGTTTGGCTGGCAAAGCCAAGATGTAGGGAACAGTCTGATGACATTTTCAGCTGACTATGTCTATGATTCAGCAGTGCTGGAGTAAAGAAGTTTGGAGACCTCGGGGAGGGGTGCAGCAGAAAAAGAGGAGAGAATTATGCATATATAGTAACTGAAGCTAAATCAAATATACCACATATCCCCAGGAAGTAGTTGTGTTCCCACAAGAATATGAATCTGAAGCATGTTTGCAAGAGATGTGTACTAATACGATAAATGCTGTCTCTCAGCTTGCTGTATCCATGTTCTGCTGTAGTTCTTAGTTGTAGGCTAAAATTTAAGAAAAAATGTGAGCTAAAGATTTTAACTCAATACCACTGAAAAACTGTATTTTATTCAATTTGTCTGTGCTAAGCTGTAGAGTAACAATATTTCTATTGCTTTTCAGCTATGAGAAACCTCCCCCTGGGCTAATTAAGGTTGGTAAATAGCAGTAATTTTTTAGGATTATGAGGGATTTTCACAAAACTTGTTCTTTAGGTGTTCAAGTGTCCATGTTGCCTAAATAAATTACAGAGAGAAGCAAGTGCTTCCCAGGAAAATCTCAGAGAATCATTACAAGCTAACCACTTTGTCCTGGTGATCCAGGGTGAAATGCCCAGAATCAGATAGAAGGAGACCAGTCTTTCATCGTCTCGTAGCACACTTCATGCAGTTTTTAATAGTGTGGATAGAGGGGAGCTATTTATGGAAAGCAGCTTTTTGTTTGAATGACATCTTTTTAGGATTCTTCTGTATTGCTTAGGCTGAAGTAATTCTTTCATCATGATCATTACTTTTGCCAAATTTTTATACCTTAGCCATAAAGTAATGCTTTTAACCTAAAAAATAACTGCTCTGTGTTGTAAAGGCTTCCTCATAATTGTTATGTCTTACTAGCAGGAAGAGGAAAGTCTCTGCTTTAAGTTTTCATTTCTGTTATTTATTTAAATAAATTTCTAAAATGGATGGGAATGAATGAAATTCCTGTGCACCAAAGTTCTGGCTGCAAAATTCAGGGGTGAGAAAAAAAGAAAGGGTCAAGTATTTTAGATCCTTTGTGTGTTACAAGGAAAAAAGGTAATGGGGGAAATATGTTTCCTGTTAAGTGAAGGTCTGTACACTTGAAGTATTAATTTTACAAAGTTAAAAAAATGAAGGTTTTTTATTGTACTTATCTTTCTTCCTTTTTTTTTTTCTTTTTAATAGGAGAATGAAACAAAACCAGAAGACTGCATACCTGATGTACCAGGCAATGAAAGCGCACGAGAATTCCTGGCACATGCCCCAACAAAAGGGCTTTGGATGCCTTTGGGAAAAGAAGTCAAAGTTATGCAGTGTAAGACTGTGAAAATATTCTAGATGTCCTTGGACCATCATATATCCATCCATTTACACTGGGGGAGGGTAAAATGATGTCTGGTGGACAGATGATGAATTCCAGGTAGATTGACATTGATAAAAAAGCAACCAGTATCTTGAAGGCTGTAATAGCCTTGTATTTTATGGACATTACATTTATCAACATACTAGTTGTATCTCTCTGTTTCTTACATCAGATTGAAAATATTTTGCAGAAATGTGGTTTTGGCTTTTTATGCTTCTTCTGATCTGTCTCAGAGGTGCAATTCACTGCTGCTTTTTTTTTTTTAAGGTTGGAGATGTAAGCGTTACGGACACAGAACGGGAGATAAGGAATGCCCATTCTTTATTAAAGGCAATCAGAAATTGGAACAATTTAGAGTAGTGAGTACCGATAATGTAGTATTACTGCTTGTATTTTTTAGTACTGATAGTTCATAATCTTGCAACTGAAGATAAGCCTGTTAGATGATGCTTTATTAAGGACTTTTCCTCTGTCTCTAGTTTAATATAGATGCCGAAAATCTCCTAATAAAGAAAAAGCTACAGATGTGGTTGGATGTTTGACTGATTTGCAGAAAATCTACTCTTCAAGAGGAAAATTAATAATTTTTACATATAAATTGGAAATCTTCAACAACCTGTTTTAATCATTATATTTTTGGTTTTGGTGATTAAAATGTCAACATAACAGAAAGTGTTTAGTCAAACTTGAGCTGCCCACATTACAGCTGCTTCAAGCCGTCTGCTCTCACTGTGAACAACCACATCACAAATGCTGTTGTCTAGGTCTGTAATCCAGTCATTGTCTACAAGTCTGATCTCTTGCTACACGAAGCTACATCTCAGTTCTGCAGATTCTTCCTGTGTTAACTCTTTAACTATTTCTGTTGCTGTGCATCATTAACCTATATTTCAAGCTGTCATTACTTCATGTCTTATGTCCTCATTTCTGTCCAGATTCTGGATTCGTCCTGATTGCATGCAACTGCAAAGAGTATTTTTAGCCCTTTTCCATGACCAGACTGCCTCTATTCTTCATTTTCCCTCAGGCTTCTTTGTTGCACGAAACTCTTGTTGTATGTCCAAGGCCCCTCATGGTGCATTCCCAACATCTTTCATTTGCTCCTGACATTTCAGTTCCCACCTCTGGTCAGCATCTTGGACTTGTTTGCTTGATCTTCCAACAGAAATGAACACCTCACCTTGTTTCTGCGTTCTTGCATGGCACCAACCCACCTTATATGTCTGCAAAGTTTATTTGCTGTCTTTCTTCACAGCTATCTTTTGCTGCAATGCCTATTTAATTTGATTTAAGAACCTGTGATGGTAGTGCATAGCATGATAGGACAACTCCAACTTCATTATCCATGTGTCTTATTTTCCTTACTCCTGTATTCCTGTTTGTTTATATCCAAATTTTTTAAATGTACTATAAGGGTACAGCTCATTATTTTGAACTTGAGTATTCTATCTACATCTAGCTATTCCTATAGATTATGTATGGGATTCTCATAGTTGGCTGTGATTGGAAAGGTAGGAAGATACATACTTAAGGAGAGTCAGCTTCTTTGGAGATGTAGCTAGATAACCTTTCTCTAAAGCAAACATACCAGTTCAGGTGAAAAGTGCTAAGCCTGACAGTGAGTTAAGAGCTTGCTAAGCGTATTCTGTCTTTCGATAAAAGCCTCTTGCATTTGGTTGCTTTGGTTTATTTTTTAGGAAATAAAACCACTGATGATAACATTGTATTTCCTGTTTTCCATTTTCAAGGCACATGAAGATCCAATGTATGATATAATAAGGGAAAATAAGCGTCATGAAAAAGAAAAGAGGTGAGTGTGTCTGTAGTAAACTGCATTTTCAATTTAGTTTTTATTTAGGTAGCATGGCACTAATGTATAGGTGACCTTTTAACAAAAGCTTACTTTTAGCTCAGAACACTTTTTTAATGGCAGTTTCTTTATGTTGAAAGACTAATGCATTTCCACTTTCTAAATAATCACTCTTAAGTACTTCCAGTCACTGTAATACTTTAGCTTTTGTATTTTCCCCAAAACAAAGTTTAAAAAGCAGTTATATGCATTTATGCCATAATATTATGGTACTTAGGTGTGGTTTTGGTTTAGGCCTGAAAAAAAAACAGTTTTATTTTTTTTTTCTTTCACTGATTTCACTGAGATGTTTTCTGAAATTTGGTTTGTCAGAACGTTTTCAGTAGAAATGAAGGGGGGTTTAGAAAGGTAGTTCTAGGCACCTGATATTGCTACTTCTGTGAGGTCATTATTTAGTATACAAAGTGGCAGTTTTTGATGCTTCCTTGCTTGAACTGCTTCAGTGGGATAACTGAACAAACTGTAGATAGCCCAGAGAGCAGCACTCTTGGAGAGACATCCTTGAAGAGGATACAGAAGACAACAATAAAATAAGCAAGTACTTTGTCCCTATTTGCCAGTAATCCTTGAAAGCTGAAAAGAAGAGTGCCTTTCAAAAATAATTCTGCATCCAGAGTAGAGCCTACTCTGTCAGGTTCACTGACTCTGTATCAGCAGGGCAATGAATGTCATAATATCCTAATCCTAATACGCCTCTGTAGGGATAGGCATAGAACTTACCACCAGGTGGGCTGGTGATAGCTGTTGCCTTATTATTTTGCACACATAAATAAGCCAATAAGCTAATCTGCCTTTCCTATCCAATGGGATGGAAAGTCCTTCAAAGCAGAACATCTGCTTGTCTCAAAGGAGTTGCTTTTATCAGTCCATGATATTACCTGTACATGAGAGTGTAATTAAGCAAAAGAGGAAGCAATCCCCTGCCTTTTGCATGCAGCTTCCATTCCTCAGGCCAGGAAGGAAAGACAAAAGCTAGGATAAACTACTAGAGGTAGAGAAGAGCTAGAAAGGATTCTCATTCACATATTTTAAACTCAGGATACAGCAGCTGAAGCAGCTCCTGGAGGACTCTACCTCAGAATCTGGTAGCAGTGATGAGGATGATGAAGATGGCAGCAGCTCCACTTCCTCAGAACATAAACACAAGAAGAAAAAGAGAAAAAAGGAAAAGAAAAAAAAAGAAAAGAAGAAGAAGAAAAAGAGGAAGCATAAATCATCCAAATCTAATGACAAGTCAGAATCTGACTGACAGCAGGCACCTGCTGCATGCTCATTGCCTTTCTACTTGTGAACTGCAAGGAAGGATCCAAAGAATGAGGAGGAAGATACCAGAAAGGGCTTTATTAAACTTGGAACATACATGTGTATGCATACAGCATCCTACATGGGCATCCTCTTCTGCCCCTCTGCAGTCAGAAAGAAGAAAGCTGCATTAAAACATATCTTTTTGCTGTAAGACCCATGCTGAGAGTTGTCAGCCAGCTTGGTCAGATGGGGCCTCTGCATTGCTGCCCATGACCAGCAGCAGAAAGTGGCAACCGTCAAGGGATCACCAACAAACCTGCAGCATTAGCAGACTGTCAGTTGAAGTGTCTTTACTCCATGAAGTTATTTTATTACATACAAAGCCTCATTGTAACAGGACTGCAGTTTGCACCAATGCAGACCACTGAGAGTTCCCTTATAGTGCTTATAATGAGCAGGTTGTACTGTATTTTCTTCTCTGCATACATGCTGAAATTCTGTGTACATATCCTAATATTGGCAGCTAAGGAAATAAAGAGTACTGCTGCAGGGGAAAAACGGTAATCAAGGGGATTTACTTTAAGACAAAATTGCAGCATCAGTAAGACTTGATTTTTTGTGTGTGTGTAACAAAATCTCAACATCACCACCATTAATACACAGTTCTGAAACATCTAAAGTAAAACACCTACAGTGTCTAAATCATAGAAGTGGGAGCCAAGTGTAATGATGTTAGATATTCAACTTAACTGTAAAGAGTGGATTTAGTTATTTTGAAAGGGGGGTTTCACATAAGAAATTAAAAATAGTAATTTCTGCATATTCTTCAGTATCAGTTGTTTTGAAACAAGTTGTGGGAGGTTTCCTTTTTAAAGGCTTAGGGTTAATAAATTCCCACTTTTTATGTTTACTGAATTTGATGAGGTAACATTTTTTTGAATCATCCCACAAGAATATAAATGTGTAAGGCTCTCAAAATAGTTTTCAGCTATATGCATGAAGCTACAAAGCAATAGTAAAGAACTTGTAAGCAGGAAGAAGAGAAAGTTCTGTACTTTATAGACCTTACATACTGACCTCACTTTTCTTTTAAATAATCTTGACTCAACCAGAAAGATAGAGATAGCTATAAACAGCATTACAGTAACCAAGTCTCTTTGATAACTCAAGGTACAGTAGTACAGAGCTGTGACTTGAGGAGCTAGATGATGGATATTGGTACTGTGCAAAAGGAAAGAGAAAACTAGATTTGCTTTGAAAGAACTTGTATAGAATTTAATCTCTGTGGCTATGCTAAGATAGAAAGAAAAAACCCATGTAATAAAGCTTTAGTACAATAGAGTGAACATTAACAGTGAAATCAAGGAACCATAGACTAAAGTGCATCCAAGATTTTTTATTTTCTCTAAAGCTTTAGAAGAGAGGACGAGAGAAGGTATAAATTAAAACTTTTTCTCCCTCCTAGATGTCTAAGAGTGATTTATTAAAAATCATCCCCCATTCCTTACCAGTCATTCACAATATGTTCTAAGGAAAAACAAGATAAGCAAGGCCTACTTACGAAAAGTTTCTGTATCATATTACCAGAGCTTGAATGTGGAGCTGTATTTTCGCTTGTATTTAGCGGATCTCCCTGTGATGGGACTTAGTGGTGACTTATGGTAGTTCTCTCTATCAGCAGCATCAAATTCTGAGACCCTTGCTCTTTCACCAGAAACAGATTTAACAGCTGAAATAGCATGGGGAGATCTGTAATGGACTGATTCTCTTGGTCAGGTTGGACAGGTCTCTGAGCAACCTGGTCTAGTGGGAGGTGCCCTGCGTGCGGCAGGGGGTTGAAACTAGATGATCTTTACAGCCCCTTCCAACTCAAACCATTCTGGGATTCTCATATTGCCACGCTTGGTGCTGAGATTAATGCATTTATAGATTATTGAACAGATGCTGGAAGCCTGATACTCACCTGATGCATTCCAAGAGAACTCTTACTCAGGCTTGTCTAGAGCAGGGCTAAATTAAGATCTCTTCAGTTACTTCAGCTTTTAAGATTGTTCTGAAGATTAGTTTAATAAAAACAAATCCAGTTTTTCCTTTGCAATCCCATTCCTTGTTAATGGAACTCTCTATCTATCAAGGTTTATTATTTCAATAATTAAGAAAAATAAACTAGGAGACCATTTCTAACTTATATCAAATCTAACTTAAATGCTGGAGATGCCAAATCACTTTCCTATACCTGACTAAAGGTCTGTTATATCAGTATCTTTCCAATCGTGATTAATAGAAGGTGTCTCTCCAGCAGAACCCTGCAAACTCTGCTATTATTTCTGTTACTTCACTGAAATGCTGTCTCAGCCTCTACTGCTGAGAGTACCTGTGGTGCAGGTACTTAGAATCATGAGTTAGATTTCAGTATTTAGTGGCATTGGATATATATTTTCTTCTATATCCACTCACTGCTTATAAACCTTGCAATTTTCCTCAGCAATGAATTCTTCATTATTAGTTAATTAATCCGTAGCAATTGGCTTTCACACTGCTTCATACTAGTTTAATTTCACACATCTTTAATCTTGCACTGGAAGGTATGTGAATAACTGATTCCTGTTTGTTCTCCCTATATTGTTTCCAGTTTTATAAGCCTCTGTCATATTGCATGTAGGTCTTTACTACAACTCATAAAAGTAGCATTTCAAAATTTAACAGTTTCAATAGACTAAGATTTATAGCAGCACTTTTAACAGCCAGGGCTAGAGTGCTGAGAAGCATGATTCACATCATCATTTGGCATTTTAAAGAGTGCCATTTAAGATAAGTCCTTTAAAAATATGTAGACTAGAGATAAATACCAACACCGCTTTAGATTAATGAAAAACAGTTCTATGTAGAAGTAAACCCAGAAAGCAGGATAGAAAGTTACAGTCTTGAAAAACTGACTAACCTTATTTTTTAAATCATAACCATTTAATGTTTTTGTTCAAGAAACATTTTTCTGGCCTTTTTTGTAGACATAGATTTCCATTTAAATGTTCTGTTGAAGCCCAAGTGATAGTAATAACATAATTATGTAGTCCCATGAAACTAAAGTGTAAAATGCAGCTAAAACAAACCTCAAAGGCAATACAGCTTTCCAAGTCTTTTATCTTAATACTCTACAGCATTTTTGTCAGAAAGGCATTTCAGGTAAAATACTGATAATTTCCTTATTTCTTTGGCAATTTAATTAGTTGGGGTTTATAGTCTTTTTGAGTGAGACAGCCTGTGGCAGCAAGTCACAGGAAGCTAAGGACTCTAAAAAAATAATGGATGTGTTTTTCCTTGGTATGCCTTCAGTGTTACAGGCTTTTGGGGTTTGGGTTTTGGTTTTTTTGCCATTGGCTCTGATCTTCCTTTGTTTGATTTTAATAGAAGGACCTATAGTTAATGTTTTCCAGTATAAGGCAGAACACCAGGCATTGTAAAAGGGAAAAAATTTTGTGCCATCCAGGTGCTACCAAACTGAAAATTAAAATACAGAATTAATACCTGGCAAGCCACCAGAACCCACAGCTCCACATCAGTAATCATACCACACCCACTTTGCAACAGAGGTTTCAGTTAGCTACAAATAATATTTAGAAATCCTGAGCCACAGACAGTAAGTCTGTCCAAATAATCATCTCAGTATGGCAATTCCAGAGGCCTCTAAGGTTTGTTGCTGGTGTGCCAAGCAGCAAGCAGATTCGTCAGCTGCCTTTCAGGAGATGCTACAGGAAGCATGCGAAAACTTCCAAGACAATGCAGTACTTTGACTGTTACAAGTTCACAGTACTGCCAGCTCTGCAGTGAGTCACTGGGCAGTCTGGCTGCAGTGGGAACAAAAGTTGACACGTACCTGCATCTGCAAAACTAAGTATCACTGTGCCATAGTTACCTGGCTGAATAAAAAGAGCCTAGGCTTGAACTCATAGCCTTTTAAATACAGTCTGTACTTCACAGCCTTTGTGAAGCATGGCCATTTTACCCACTGCAACGTTAGATTCAGCTGTAAGCCAGTTAAGATGTAATCCACAAATTGTCCATGTTGCTTCATGGGAAAAAGAAACAAAACTAAATCTTCTACTTGGCTTTAGGTCACAGGACTAGTACTGTTAGAGTAGAATACACTGCATACAACCTTATCAAAGAATATTTCTTGAACACTGGAGCATTCATGCATACTACTTTTAGTATTGGGCATAGCGTGGGTATAGTACAAGATATAACCAGTTTAAAATAGCATCTTTTCAGACAAAGAGCTGTATAAACTCTCCTACTGCTACTCCTTCACATCCTCTCAGGAGCATCACCAGGCCCTACATTGTTTCTTGCATCTGAGTAGAGATCACACTGAGTAGTGCAAGACCTGTAAAAGGATGATCAGCATGATCATTTGGAGTACCTGTCAAGAACTACCCATTCCCAAAAGTAAGAATGTCATCCCGTTGTGAGGTCATTAATATTCCTTTATCGGATAAGCAGCAAAAGATACAGCTAAGGCTATCAATAGAAATGGGTGTTAAAAAGCTCCATGCTTAAATTCCTCATTTTAGTTTCTGAGGTTCTGGTGCAGAGATTTTTTGCAGCACAGAAGCCAAATAAGAACTTTTATATATTTTGCATTCATTTTCTTTCATTGCTTGAAGTAAAAAAAGAATTGAAAACTTGTAATCACAATGGCTTCTTTCCCCTAACAGCTTGTGGTAGAGGCTCTAGCTATAGCAGAGCTTTAACAATTAAACAGGTGGTATTAAAAATAATCTAGAGATAAGAATCAGTTGGGTAAGGAAACATCAGTACTCCTCACTATGAGGGAAAACAGCATAACTTCAGTTACAGGCCAAACTAGTAATAGGTGGGCACAAAACCTGAACACAATCACAGGAAATACTAATTTTATCCATGTAGGTTACTCTAGGGATAGAGTAAGAGCATAGGAGAGGAGGCAGAAGACAAGTTCTGTCTATCCATTTACCCCACCCTTTTTTAAGGAAAACCAGATGTTTTGTAGAGGTTTTTTTTGTTTCCCTATCTTTTTCACTGACACTATCACTTGTGTGAGAAAAATAAATATTGTCTGCCTTGAATGATTACCAAATAAAGTGATAATGGCCTTCATAGGCATGGGAAAAAAATTACATATTTTTGAGCTATCCACCTCATCTAGATCAGTCTGTTACCATTATTCATAAGACAGCTTAGTACAGACCTACCTTTATCATCTTAGTTCTATAAAGAGACTTCCAGGGACAGTATCAACTGTAAGTCACAGAAGTAACCAGTAAGAAGTCAGAAAACAGGGCATACTCCTAAGAACTTTTGTTTTACCTTTCAGATCCATCTCCCCAGCTCAGGGTCTCCATAAAGGACTCAATCTCCAGAGAAAAAGGGGTGGAGAGGGAAGCATCACATCAACTCAAATGCTTTTGTTTTAGTCCTCAATCATGAGAGTAAGATCCAAGGAACTGCCTTGAAACTTTAGAACAGCACTTGACTTCATACAGCTGTAACTATATTCCTTTACATTTTGACAAAAACAAATCCAGCTGATAGAAAAGTATCTTGTTCTTTTGTCCACATCATATGACTATGAGATGACATGGACAGGCTTCACAATCCTGCACAGTTTAAGAACAGGGCAGCAATAATTGTCATGCTAGAATAGCAGTTGTGCACATACATAGCCATCTAAAGTTTTTTTGCTACTGTGTAAAGATGGAACACAACAAGTCTAAGTGCAATTCTATGAAATTTATTATTTAAATAGTGGATGTGCTAGTTATAAAAAGGTGACTTTGGTGTTAAATACTTTATTCCATTTTAATTGTGTCCTCAGTCTTTACAGTGTGACTTCTTGCCCTTTTAGAGTAAACAGCAACTTACAAAATGTCCAAGAGAACAATGATCAAATCTTGGATTTATACAAAACAGATCTTTGTTATTTCCCCCTCCTTCTGCTCCAATATTTGCAGTTATCTTTTCATAGAGAGGGACTTCCTTGCCCAATGCCCTGAAGGTTAAACAAAAAAAAAGTTAAGGTACGTATATATTCCACATCCAAACTATGTCAATTTGCTTCTAAAGAAAGACTAGATGTCAGTGATTACCTTCTCCTATTGCAGGCGCTGAAGGTTGATATTAAAAGTATGTACTCAACTTCCTAGCAAGTATAAAATGTGCATGAGTGGTGCTGGACTTTGGAATATCCTAATATAACAGATCAGTTTCAATTTATAACCTTTTCAGACTCACACAAATGCACAAAAGAATATTTATTGCTGAACCTACTTCATTTTGATTTTTCCCTCCACTGTTTTTTCCTGTCTTCCACCAAAACAGCCAGAAGTTCCTACTCCATAAAGTTGGAGATCTTAAGACCTACCTATATGCATTTGTGTTGTATCAAATTACAAATCATTTAGGCTGAGACAGATAAGCAGCTTAAATAAAAGCATATACTACAAAGTGACATAGGACCCAGCACTTTAAAAAGACAGTGCAGCAGTCTGAAGAGCAACTAGACTGAAAATAAACAGAAGATTTTGGTGTGGATTTCCTCCCCCATCCTTACATTAAACAAAGAAGGAACCTAACCTGGTCAAAGCTACACTGGCATTCATAACAAGGTTATTACATGCTCAAAGTTTAGCTTGCTTCCCCCCCCCCCTTGTCTGCATATGTAGCATTTGCTATTATTTCACAAACTATCCAACATCCCTGCAGTTCAAACCAAGAAAGATTAGTCCTCAAGACAGAAAAAATGCTTGGAAAAGTCATTTCTGTAACTTGGCAGTGTATACCAACCTTTGCGTACACTGTGTTTAGGCAGCTCCCACATTTCTGCTTCTTCCACCTCATGTCTTGTGTCTCTGCGTTTTGAAGGTGGCTTGCACATTCTTCTCTTCTTTGGTTTAACCAAAGGTAGGCATGCTAAATAACAAGATACAGATGGCATTATTTCTCCAATGCATAGTCTCAAGGCAAATTTAACCTTGACTTTCACCAGCTGGTCTGTGGCTTTCCTCTTTCTCCCTCTCTTTTTTGTACCCATTCTAGTAGCAGATAAAATTGACACTACACATATCAAGCAAGTCTCGCACATCTACAGTACTTAATCACTGTCTAGTCATAGTTCTGGATGCATTGTATTTTGGGTCATAATTTGGGTAGGTGTTAATGTGGTAAAAAAGGAACCTAGTGCATTGGATAGTTCTGCTCTGGTTGACTTTTCAAGTGTTCAAGACTAGGTGGTCCTGTCCAAGTGACCCAATTCACCACTGTCTTTAAAAAACTTCAGACCTGTGAAGTTATGCGCTACAAGTACACTGCTCAGAAAGTCAAATTTAGTGTAATATTACAAAGCAATATATCTCATTTAGACAAACCTCCTTACTTGCAGGGCACTTTAATTTGAAAAAGCACATGCTAACATAGCCAACATTTTTAAAGAGGATATAATTTTAATAGCACTTCTGAGACACCCATTGGCACAAACAGCATTCAGAAACCACCAGTTCCTGCTTCCTAACACTGAATGTGATGACTTCTTCAAACTGCCTGGGCTGGAAAAAGAGGAAGAGTAAGCAAGGAGTAGACTGAACATCCTCTGTTTGCTGCACCATCTATGAATTCAAAGATGTAGAAGAGATATGCTGAAAGTTAAAGGTAACAGTTATTTTAGAGCTATTATCATATTTTTATACATTGTTGTAGAGGAGCCAAGAACGATGCTGTTAAAGGAAAATGTTTTCAACTTTTATAGAATATGCTAGCATTAAAAAACAAAATCGTACAACACTGAAGTCTGCAGATAGAAAGCCTCCAATGCAGAGGCAAATAATCCCAAACCCCAATATGCTCAAGCAGGAAAGCAATGCAGAGAAAGAACTCTAAGGAATACACTGTCTACTTGGCTGTTGATATAGGAAAGCTGATTTATATTATCAGTGAACTGAAGAGAAGCAAATGGGTCTGTTCTGAAGATAGCCTCACACCCCATTATTTGATGGACTGACCCTGAGATATCTGAAACACATGGCCCAGGAGAGTGGCAATACCCACACTACAACAAATCCTGTAGCTGTTCCAGCACCTCAAACACCCTTGAAAAGCATCAAAACCAGATCTGAACTCCAAGTAAAACATTAACTATGAAGAAGAAAATAAAAAACAAACACCAACACATTCTGCTTCATGAGCTAAGAAACTATCTAAGCTTTTACTCTGTTAAAATAACTGATTTCTTCATATTTTTTTTAACTAGATCACAGTGACTTGTGCTTGATCATTCTTTAACAGTGTCAGGGCAACTGTTGATCCATGCTAGTTTCTCTGAGCATTGACATATGAAGCTACCACATAGAACTCCCTGTATGTTTTACTGATCAAGATTAGGAGCTACTGCTGCATATGCTATCAAGAGTAGCATTATCTGGATAAAGAATTAGTATTACAGTTTATGGCAGTAACTTCGCACAAAGAAAGGCTTTGCTTCGGCCACATCAAAGCATTTAATGCTTTGATTTCCTATAATACCTTTTAAAAATCCCCAGAAGTACCTCTGATGCACCCTTATTACCTTGTTTCTGTTTGAGACGTCTATAAAAATATCCAAAATATGTTGACTGACAGGCATTTAATCACTATCAAAGCAACAAGGATTAGTTTAATTATTTTCAGGACTTCTACAACTATCACACACTTGGTATTTCGTATTATATTCTTTGAATGTTCCTTAAGAACAAAAACACACAGGGAGAGTTGTACCTTGTTCTTTGCTCTTTTCTGGAGGTGAGAAACTACCACGTATTTGGCTGGTAAGTCTGGGTTTAGCACCATTTCTAATCCAGTACTCTTCAAGTGGTATCCCTATGTTCTCCCTTAACAGACTTCCTAATGAAAATTTTTTTTAAAAAAGTCAGTATTTAGTCTTGATAATGCTGGTGTACTGTTTGATCCACAAGCCAGAATGTGGATCAAACAGTATCAAACTGGATCTGATTGTAGGAATCTGTTGAAATTGAAACCATTTTCTAGAGACCACACTTAACAAAAATTACAAGTTACACATTAAGTCTACAGATTTTAAACAAAAAAAAAAGTTTAAGAACACTAAGCCTGCTATTAGAAATAAAGCACCCTATTTTGGTTATTTTTCACAATACAAGACTGTACTAAACACCTACTGAAATGACTACATAACCTGTTGCAAACTGATAACTATTCTTGTTCTCAGTTTAAATTGATCCAATTTCTAAGAGTATTTATCTTTGATTAATTAAGACATCCTTTTCCAGGTCAAATTTAATACAGTTTCACACCAATTTTTCAAAAATACAAAAGACTTTTTTGCTAAAAGAGAGCAGTAGCAGCAATTTAAAAGAAAAATTGACTCCTCTGCTGCAGGGAAGTTACACAGGGTATGTCCACCAGATTATAATGAACTTAATTCTGTTTGATGCACCCAGCATTAGTCTGTGATAGGAGAGTCATACTGTATAAACTTAAATGCAGAACTTCTGAGATATTAAGCAACAGTAAATACATAATCCAAATTACCTTAAGGTTTACAAATTAATAAATTGCCACTAATGTCAGAGAGTTAAGTATATCAAATCTACCACAAAGGAGAGTTTCCGCATTATTCTCTGCTAGTTGTAAAAATGCAGAGTCCTTAGGCAATAGGTAGAAAGTTGCAGCAAACTTTCTCTGCTTCAAAAAGTGTTGAGCAGGACTTCTGGCTCTTTGCCAAATTTGAAGCTACTACATGCTCTAATCTTCCCACTAGTTTAAGCTACAGTTTGAAACTGCAATTCAGTGTTCTTTGTGTATACTACTAATCAGCACTTTGTCCTTAGCAATTAGCTCACCTCCCAAGAACTTCTGTAGCATTTGCTGGTGTCCAAGTCCTTCTCTTCTTGTCATAGGCCTCTTTCTTCGATAATACCCATAGTCACTGTATACAACTTCATCTTGTTCTCTCTTCTTTGGCTTGTAAACTACACCAATATTTTCAACAACCCCACTCCTAGTTTTTATTTTCTCTTGAGCAGGCCAGCTAATTAATTGTGCTGGTACAGCATTTTTAGGTGGTTTCCAAAGCACTCTCTGGCCAACTTGGTAGAAATTTCCTTTACTTGGCCTCAAGATGCCATATGGAGGGGCTTCTTGAAAGAAATACTCAATTTCATCTATGTCATCATCCTCTTCCTCCTCATACTCATCCTCTCCATCTTCATCTTCCTCTTCTCCCTTCACAGAATATTTTTCAGAGTCCTCAACTTCTGATAAACTCTTACTTCCTTGTTTGTTGAGAGAATTGATTTCTTTCCTACTAGAGGACCTAGAAAGGGCTCCCAGCTTTCTAGCTTTACTGGAAGCCTCTTTGATCTTTGTGTTTGAAGAGTTGACATCTTGGTCATTCAAGCTGTTCACCTGCTCCTTTCCTACCACTTCATCTGCATTAAGGGACCCACCACTTCTAATTTGCTTGTTCTCTAAACACTCTGTACTTTTCTGAAGAGTATGCATACTCTTCTGAAGCACGTAGTCAGGCACAAAATAAGACACTGGGGCATTTTCAATTGATGAGCCCTCCTCTCTAGAGGACATGTCATCAGAAGACAGACTGATTACACTTTGACACTTCCTTTGTGGCAAACAAACATTGTAGTTTGTGTCCATACTGTCCAAACAAGCCAGCCAGCTGCTAGAGGGAGCAAACTTCTCAATTGATTTGTCACACCAAATACTTTTTTCTGTCTGACTTTCATTGGTTGCACCATGGCTCAAATTCAGCTTTTTCTGCTGAAAGTCACTCATTACCTCCATATTAGATGGAAGTAGTCCTGCTTGTTGAATAAAGCTGGGCTCTTCTTGAGAAGTTTTTGATTGTGCAGACCTTTTATTGCTAGATTTCTTAGTTATTACCACTGGTTGATCTACACCAACAGATCTTGCCAACTCTGTGATTTGCACCGCCATGGTTTCACCTGGAGGGGAGTTTGCCAGCTTTTCTGCATCCAGCTTCATTTCATTATTTTGGATATCTCTCTCTTGCATGGTTTCAGCACCCTGTTTGGAGGTGACAGTAGCTTTTCTCTCATCTAAGGAAGCTCCTGGCAGCATATTCTCTCCTTCATGAGGGCCATATATCATACCTTCACATGAGCTAGCAGAAAATAAGTCATGCGGCACCAAGTTATCTGGAACGTCATACAACGGGATTGTTTCTTTAAAGGACTTCCACAGCTGAATAGCTGGAGAGCCATTTCCATATGCTATCCTCACTTCTTCCTTCTCAAAGGCATAGCTTCCAGTAGGAAGATTTCTATGTTGTGTAGAGCTGGCAGGGTTCTTATTATGAAACTCCCTGTCTACCACAATAGAAGACCCACATGAATCTTGTTTCTCTGAAGTACTTTCAGTCTCTGAACCTATACCAGGAGAAACACAGGCTATATTTCCTGCATCACAACCTCTCATTTCTGTACGGATGTCTTGATGCCTTTTTTGCTTGCTTTCAGGCTCTCTAGGATCAGTCTGTGTTTCTTTTGTCTCCATTTTCTTCCCAGGGCTATTATAATGTCTAAATCTTGTTGCATGGTGAAACATAGGGGAAGGCGGGACAGCATTAAAATAAGGCCTTCTGTCAATTCTTGCATGCACTGGATGCTGTGGAACAAGAAATCCAGGGTACTCATGGTGCGCAACAGAATAAAATGGAAAATACGGATTTCCACTTGGGAAGCCTAGACATTGGTGACAGAAAGAAAAGACAAATATCATCTTTCTGAAATAAGTCTTCCTGAATCAGATTTACTTGCATAGACAGGGACTACAAGATCACACGCATCAGTAAATAAAACGCACCACCTCTCAAATTTTAGAAGTAAATCTGGTGCAGAAACTCAGAGAATTCTTTGTTAAGGAATAGCTTATCTCGACATCTGCACTTCAAGCAGAGCTTGATTTAATCCTGCAGAACATTCACCAAATTGTTTTCTGTACTTTTTTTTTGGCTATTTCACAGATTATTGCTATAATATTGTCTTTTTTCAAAGACAGCTCTAGATAGGAGTTCACATAGGTATAGCACTTACAAGGTGTATTTAATAATATTTTTCTTATTTTCTTAAGCTTATATTTATCCATACCTATCATGTATGCACATATGGAATTCATATATATATCCACATATATTAATTGCTAAGTATATTCTAGAGCTCTGTGTTAGCAGGATGACCATTACTTAGTATTTTGCTTAGCTTCCATTCTCCATAAGCAGATGCTTTCCACCACACAAGCTATATATATAAGGCAGAATTAATGTAATGCTACAGTTGTCAAAAATCTGATTTATTAAGTATTAGTTAAACTCCTAAGAGGCTCACTAACATAGATACTGAAAGAGTGGAGGAAAGAAGTAAGTAAATAACTAAGCAAAGATCCCACAGACAGCTGCTGTTTACCTTACCTGGAGCAGGTAAGCAGTATGGACTGTATGCACAAGTGAGGTACCATGGATTTGAATAAGGCTGTTGAGCTGATGGCTGCACATAAAAAAGGGGTCTTGGGTGGTTTGTGGAATATGAGCCACTTCCTGAAGTTGAGGCAGGATTCATTGTTCCTTAAACACTAAAAGAGAGAAGTGATCATTATCAACCACTTTTAAAACTACATGACTTAATTATTTTTATGGTCTGCCTGAATTCAGAAGACATTCTTCTCCCTGCCCAAAGAAAACATATCCTTCCAAAAGAAAGCTACTATCTTCCAAACAGAAGGGAGAGAACTGACGTTGCTACCAAGGTCAAACATTTCAGTTGGGCTTTGCTAAACTAGTTTTTGTACACAGCTCTCAACATTAGTCATTCAAGGCAACCTTGTAACACGCTCTAAAGCTATAGAACTTCAGTAGTCTTAGATGCATACATGTCTATAAGTAGTATCCCAGCCAATTAAACAAAAAAGCCTTCAGTGAATTAGCCTTGAACAAGAGGCCACACACATAAAAAGGAAGGTGGGGGGGAACCCACGAAAAAAACCCAAGCCAAACAGAGCCTCACACAATCAGGCATTTAATGCTTCGAGAAGAAAACACTTCCTAATGCTAATGCATGTGTTGTTACACATTACAATAAGAACTCAATTCATTCAGGATTTGTACTTTATACTAAAGAGCCACAGCTAACTAACATAGTAAACCTAGTATTCCCATGACCTAACTAACTACACTTAAACCAAATGATAGGTAGCAAAAACAACCCCACCAAAACCCTTAGGTGTAACTTTGCATTCAGAGCCATATAAAATTCACAAGACAGAACTTTCTCCCACACTCAGACGTCTCCTCAGTTAACTAATACTTGTAAGCAATACAACACTATCACACATAGCTTGTAAGCAAGACACGGAAGCTCAACTCTTGAGAAGACTCAAGCACTTCAAAGTTACAAAAAAAACAAAGTTATTTTGAGAGCTGTTCCAGACTAGCACACAGCTCAGCCTAGAGTTTCAGAGTGCTTTAGGAGTAATGGGGCCATCTTCAGCTTCTATCTGAGGTGGCCTGTGCAACTCTTGGAAGCACCAAAAAGCCTACAGACTCCCTCAGGCCAAAGAATTACTTTGACTTCTGAGAAGGAGAGTGCTGCAGAGAAGGGAAAAGATCACCACCAAGCCAAAACAAACCATCAAACAAAACCCCCTATAAGGATTAAGCTATTTCTCCTCCCCCCCTTAGAGCCCCAAAAACTTACATCTAATGCTGCTGCTGCTTACTAACCAAGTCCTCTGCTCACCCTCTTTATGGCAGGCAGCTGCTACTTGTCCACTCCTCCTCCCACCTGACGCTCATTTAACAGTGATGCAGGGAATGTTTTTCTATCATTGTGTAGGAGGAAAATCAAAACATGAGGATAGAAATAGTTGTAAAAGCCTTCACCTGGTGAATATAAAGTTGGCAGTCTCATCTTGCAGATGTTTAAGCTGCATCTCTAAGTAAATCTGGTATTTCCCTTTTATAATGTTAACAATTAATTTCTTTTTTTTTTGAGAAAAGAGAAACATTACTGATCATCTGATTCAAACTGGAGTTAAAAACACTTCTTTCAGGAGAAAAAATTTATATTTATTTTCAGGGTTTACCAGCTGTTCAATACTGAGTAAAGGGAGCAATGCTCTTCCATCCTAACATGACTGAGGGAGATGTGAAATGTAACATTTTTTTTTTTCCATACGAACAGGAGAAACATTTCTTCCCATACAGTGTACTCGATCATGTGTCATGGGAATTTATGAAATGTGAAGCTGCAATTTGACTCTACCCTGTGTCTTTACAGGAGGCATGAGCCTGAGTTGCTGCTTTGGAATTGCACATCTCTGAATGAGAATCCACTGGTACTGAGGCAGGTGGAAGGAGACAAAAGCACAGTGCATGTACTATGCAGGCTGATGAGTGATTAGGGAAAAACAAGGGGGTATGGATGCTTAGAGACTCTTTGTAATCCTGTGTTGGGAAGTTCCCAAAATTTGTGTGGTTTTTCTCTGTATAATGTTCAGATTAACACATCCTTTTTACCAAAACGCAAACTATAAAATGTTTGGGAAGGGTTACTGATTCATTCCTTGGAGAACTTCCCAGCCAAAGCTTGTCCTTCCCACTGATAGCAGCTCTTGCACTTCATCTGACTTGTAGTGACAGGACAATGAGCAGTGGGTGCAAAGTGAGACGGGAAATTTAGGCTAGATGTTAGTAAGAAATTCTCTATTGTGAGGGTGGTGAGGCACTGGAACAGGCTGCCCAAGGAGGTTGTTGGATGCCCTATACCTGGAAGTGTTCTAGGTCAGGTTAGATGGGGCTTTGAGCAACCTGACCTAGTGGGAGGTGTCCACACCTGTGGCAGGAGGGTTGGAACTCGATGGTCTTTAAGGTCCCTTCTAACAGTTAACATTCTGTGACGCAGTGATTTGTCTGGTCTGTTTTAAATCTCCAGCTCTGCTCTGCATCCATCATAGTTTCACCTCTTTGAAGTGAAATTCCCAGCCTTTCTCTTGGTGGATGGACTCAAAGAGAAATAAAGAAAATAAATAACACCAGGTGGCTTTTTAAAAAGGTTTATGTTCTCAGGATTTTCCTTTACCCCATATCTCTCCTTCAGCCTCCTATGCCCCTATGAAATGTCAATTCCTTTCATCATGAAGCAAGCTCCAGTCCCCACAAACCTCAGGTGAACTTTGCTTTTAGGGCAGCAAACCCACACTTGGCCAAAGGACATTCCAGGATTCCGGGACAGCTGAAGGACCAAAGGCAGGTCCCAGGGGGAGAGGATCCAGCTGGGTGTTAACCCTGAAGCCCACAGGCCTCCAGCCTGCAGCGAGTCTGGCGCGCGAGTCCTGTGAGGAGCTGGTAATGTTAGCCTGGAGAAAGGGAGGCTCAGGGCGGACTTCATCGCTCTCTACAGGGCCCTGAAACGAGGCTGTAGCCAGGCAGGGGTCGGTCTCTTCTCCCAGACTACCAGCGACAGGATGAGAAGAAACGGCATCAAGTTTCACCAGGGAAGGTTTAGGTTGAACATCAGGAAGAATTTCTTCTAAGAAGGAGCGATTAGACATTGGAATAGGCTGCCCAGGGAGGTGGTGGAGTCACCGTCCTGGGACGTGTTTAAGCGAAGACTGGATGTGCCTCTCAATGCCAGGGTCCGGTTGACAGTGTGGTGTCCGGTCACAGGCCGCACTCGGTGATCCCGGAGGCCTTTCCCAAGCCGATGGATTCTGTGACTCTGTCGGCCACTCCTCCCAGCAGAGGGCGCTGGGGGCCCCGCTCCATGCCGCGGGGGGCGCCGCTGCCGGGGCGCGCGGGCAGGGGGCGCTCGCGGGCGGGAGAAGGAACAGGAAACCGGGGGCGGGCCCGGCCGCCCTCCCGCGCCTCGCATGCGCACACGGGGAGGGCGCGGCGCTCCGTAACGGCGGGCGGGTGAGGAGGAGGAGGGGGAGGAAGAGNGAGGTGGCAGCGGGGGCCGTCTCCGCGCCCTCAGGCAGGGCCGGCTCCCGGGAGACCCGGGAGGAGGAGAGGCCATCGGGATCGTTCCTAAGCCCGGAGTGCGGAGGTGCTGGAGGAGCGGGAAGGTGCCCCCTTTCTTCTGGGGGAAGCAGGAAAGGGCTTAAGGCAGTGGAGGGTTGGGACGGCGCACCTGAGCGTCGGGGAGAGGGAAGAAATGTGTTTCCTCGCCCCTAGTCCAGCATCGCCGCGTCCCGCAGGCGGGAGGGGGCTGCGACCGCGGGGCTATGCTGGGGAGTGCGGGCGTAGCGGGGCTCCCCTTGGGCTGAGCAGGTGGGGCTGTCTGAAACCGGTGTTTGTGTTGGCAGCGCTCGGAGGGACACACACTGTGAAGTCTTAGAGAGGAGAACAGCAGTATAGTTGCACTGCCGTTCCTTGTAGCTGCCCCTGCGTTCCCTACTGATCCATCTAGTTGTGCATATATACATCATGGGTACCTGCAGTGACCAGGGGTGGGCTTCTGTGGTCATACGTGGCTTTAAAGAGTCACATAATTCTTAGTAAGCTTTTCTGGACTAAATAAACACATAGTATAGCTTTGATGTTAGTACGTCTGCATGCCTAAAATTTTTCCAGCGTTTACCATTATTCCTGCTATTAAACGGGATAAATACCTGCTGCTTTTGAAATAACTTTAATTATGACTCAGAAATGGATTTGTGCTGTACTTAGCATGTGCATTTTTAGAGGTTTACAAAGCCCCAGCTTGGCTTTTCTACATCATGTACGTCTACTTTGTGATAATAATGGGCCTCAAAGTCTGTATTCTGTTGTGAGCTCACCTAGGGCTGTAGCTACATTAATTTTGTTCAGATGATGTATTTACGAGATTATTAAAATGCACACTGAGTATAGCTCAGTTTCTCAGAAATGTATCTGGCGAAATAGGTAATTTTTAGTATTTAATGTACTCTGATGTATACATCAAGTAGTNCCGCAGCCTGGGAGAGAGACCGGATCCACCGCCGCATCCTCCTCCTCCCCCAGCGCTTCCCCGCGGCCGCCCGCGGTCGGGACGGCCAGGCACGAGAGGAAGCGGCGGTCGGAGGTTTGTCCGGAACGAAGGGTTGAGGGGGGGAAGGATGGCGCTGGTCGCGGCGCTCCCGCACTCGCATCCCGCCGCGCCGCGGTCGCCGGGCCCTTTCGCGTCCCCGCGGGGTGAGCGGCCGCCCCGAGGAGGCCTCGGTCCCGGGGGGGCCCGCGGGCG
>VWZS01007271.1:113347-185025 GCA_013397075.1 Rhabdornis inornatus
GTGCGGGCGTAGCGGGGCTCCCCTTGGGCTGAGCAGGTGGGGCTGTCTGAAACCGGTGTTTGTGTTGGCAGCGCTCGGAGGGACACACACTGTGAAGTCTTAGAGAGGAGAACAGCAGTATAGTTGCACTGCCGTTCCTTGTAGCTGCCCCTGCGTTCCCTACTGATCCATCTAGTTGTGCATATATACATCATGGGTACCTGCAGTGACCAGGGGTGGGCTTCTGTGGTCATACGTGGCTTTAAAGAGTCACATAATTCTTAGTAAGCTTTTCTGGACTAAATAAACACATAGTATAGCTTTGATGTTAGTACGTCTGCATGCCTAAAATTTTTCCAGCGTTTACCATTATTCCTGCTATTAAACGGGATAAATACCTGCTGCTTTTGAAATAACTTTAATTATGACTCAGAAATGGATTTGTGCTGTACTTAGCATGTGCATTTTTAGAGGTTTACAAAGCCCCAGCTTGGCTTTTCTACATCATGTACGTCTACTTTGTGATAATAATGGGCCTCAAAGTCTGTATTCTGTTGTGAGCTCACCTAGGGCTGTAGCTACATTAATTTTGTTCAGATGATGTATTTACGAGATTATTAAAATGCACACTGAGTATAGCTCAGTTTCTCAGAAATGTATCTGGCGAAATAGGTAATTTTTAGTATTTAATGTACTCTGATGTATACATCAAGTAGTCTCACAATTTGAGTATAGGTGTCACACCTTTTTCCTAATGGTTTTTGCATGTCGAATAGAAAGGGCCCTTTATACTCAAAGATGTGGAAGCAGCATCTTTTAGGAACAGACCAAAGAGGAAGAAAAGATGTTGCTGCTTATTTAATATTTTTTACTACATTTTAGACAGATGGTTGTTGTTTTTTTCTTTGCTGAAGCAGGCTTTTTTGTTTTGGTCATGTGATTATGAAACAGACCAGAATTGGTGCAAACCCTAAAATTTCTCCTTCTTAGCTTAGTGACTGTTGTGCTTTGAGAATAAATTTTATATGCATGAGTATGATATCCATTATAAGACTTACCCTTTCAAGAACTAACTTAAATTAATTAAGTTACATTAATGACTAATCAGTTTCTTAATGCAGAAATGTTTGAATTTATAGTTAAGTGTCATATAGTGAATATTTGAAAAAATGACATGTACTTTTAAACTAGAATTGAAGTTGTTACACAAAACAGACTAGCTTCATTAATGTACTATAGTTCAGAGAAAAAAAAATGTATATACAGGATACATGGCTGGATCCTACTGGACACATCCATGGCTTACTTTTTTTCAAAGGTTAATTTTCCAGAACAGGTCAAGTCTTCCGCAGAACAGAAACTCCCTTGGGAATGGAAACTACCTGTGCTCAGCGCAGAAGTCCTGTTGCTAATTTAAGCTGTCAGTTTATCATGTCATAAATGCTAATTTTCTTTATGAGCAGGTATTTCCTTTAGTGTATAACTTCCGTTATGAGCAGAAAAACAGGAGTGCATTGTGACCAAACATGTTGCTAACATGGAGTCTGACACTTCTAGTCTCTAATTTCTGTGTAGTTTCAGAAAACTCACCTACCTCAAAGTTGTAACTCACCTCCCAAGCGTAATATATATGGCAAATAGTAGTAGTTTCCAAGGGAATAGTAATTTTCAAGATAACATTGTAGGACTAAGCCTTTCCTTGCTTTTAGTGAAATTTCACATTGTTGCCTTATTAGAATCTCCTTGATGTCCTCAGTTTTCTGGACTACTGTGCTATCAAAGACACCTTTGATAGCTTTAGAAGAGAGGAAAACTTCCAAGTCTGGAACTGCTTCATCAATTACCTATTTCTTTCTCACTGCCAAGGATGCAAATTTGATACATTACTCAAGAATCTAGAGCTTCCAACTCCTTTTTCTTCTTTCTTTCCTATCTTTGAGATCTATTGGCTAGGTGTGTCGATTTACATAATTGATTCTAATCAGTTTTAGTACTCACATTCCCCCTTGCTATTAGCTGGTATGTTACTTTTGAAACTGGTTGGTTTGTAACTCAGAATATCCCTCATAGTAACCAAGTGTTAAAGTGCCTGAGCTGAGTTCTGCGTTGCTAGCTGGGAGGATTGCTGCTATCTCCACACACACCAAGGCTTGTGTAGTTTGGCTTATGGTTGTTCAGGTCTAAATTCTGACCTTTTATTATGTTAAAAATAGTGAATGACTCACTTATTTAGACGTGTTTTTACTTGTGATTTGTATGAAGCTGCCCTTGGATGGAAATAGGAATTTGATTAAAAGTGCACAAAAGTAGTATTTAAAGGGTTTTGTTGTTTTTATTTTTTGGTGGTGGTTGTTGTTTGTTTTTGGTTTTTTTGTTTGGTTGTTTTTTTTGTTTTGTATTTTTTTAAATTAGTTAAAACTAGATTAATTAAATTGAATGTCCAGGGAGATAAGTTTGGGTTGTTGGGTTTTTTTAAAGTTTTCTTACAGACATATGGAAGATGAAGTGTGTTTTTTAAAGTGTGAATTTGAGTTAGTGAAATTAGAATTCAAGAGGTATTTGGATGGCTGAAGATGCAGATGGGAACCTGTGACACTTCCATAGATCTTTTACATGTTTTCCACCATTTTATGGGAAGTCAGGCATCTAATCTGACAGACTAATTAATGGGATATTCAGAAGGACTTTTCTGAGTATCAGAATTTCTAAAAAAACCCAAAACAAAAGATGCCTATATATCTTTTGCCCTTCTTATAATTTGGGGGGGAAAAAAATTAATTTTTTAAATAAGTTCAGTTGAAGAATGTTATATCTATGTATCTTACATGTTTTCCTACCAAACTGGAAATAGTCAATATACCTATTCCATGTTACACACTGAAGTATAGTGCTAACACTGCCATGTATGTAGTGCAGTATATATCTCTATCAATCTTTGCCTGACCTCAGAAAATAAACAGATTCAAGGAAGGCAATTAATAGCCTATCCCATAAGTCATTAACATTTGATGACTAATTTTTTGAATGGTCTCATTCAGATTTGAAGTACATGAACAAGTGTTAACAAGCCACCTCATTAAAATTACTTAAGCAGAAAGGAATAATTACTTAAAAACAAACCCTCTTATCAACGTGTTACTTAATGTTGCTCTCCAGCTTGATAGGGAAGTACTTTGTATCACCCGGTGATTACTTGGTTTCATTTGCAGTGTAGCACCCTGTGGCCTTCCAGCAGCTACCTGCCAGTCCTGTTTTGGATAGCTGGCTTCCAAGAAATTACCCAGAACAAAATGGCCACTCCAGTGACATCGTTGAGGGGGAAAGTCTCATTCCTAGAACTTGTATTCAGGGATTATTTTTATTCTATCAGAATTTCAGTTCAGGATATTAAGCTAACTTTAGCCATAGATGTTTTCATCCATAAGTGAGAAATGTCCACCGCTGCATAGTTATTGGGACTACAGCAGACAGTAGTGTATCTGTAGACATTTTCTCAAGTCCACAGTTTTTCATTTATCTCAGATCCAATGACTGTATGCCAACCAGACACAGCGCAGTGAGAGAGATGTTGGGTTGGGACTAGGAAGAGCTAAGCCTCTTGCTTTCCTCCTTTGGAAGTACATGGTTTTGGACAAGCTGCTTTTTATTTCAATGCCTCGGTTTTTTGGCCTCTAAAGTGAGAAGAGTATCTTCTTTAAAATTGTCTTGAACTTTCCAAAGAGGTGTGAGAGAGGTAGGTAATCTTGGATGATTTTCCAGGCACTAAAGGATGTTTCTACCACTTATTCTTATGTTTTGAACAGATTCAATTCTCTTGGGCAAATGACAATATAAATTCTAGCAATTTTGGACCAAAACTTCAGAGACCCTCAATGTGTTTATTTCCATTACAAGGGAATAGGATGTGAGTCCTGACTTAGTGACAAATACAAAACGTTGTTCTTTAGAAAATGGTTATTATTGGCAGCAAAACACACTATGGATGTGGAAAACAAGAATCATGTACGTAGCATGTTCCTACCATGTGCACTTCCCTGGAGTACACAACAGATGGTTTTCTGGAAACCAAAGACTCCAGCTTTGTAAATGCACGGTTCAAAGGTGATCCATATCACGTAAACATTCTGCAACAGGATTCCTGTCATCTCCTCAATCTTTTCTGCTACTGAGGATTGTACTCAAATGTTCCAGTTATTTATAGTAATTAATTTCAGTTTCAACTTGTCTTCTGCTGAACAGGTCTGCTTTTTCAGTTATTGACTGTCAGCAGCTAGCTGCCAAAAATGTCTTTAATCTTACTAGCAGGTGTGTATCAATTTCTCCATGGCATCTTTGACTTGTTCTGGTACCTAATGGCTGAACCAGTGCATATTAGTTTTCTTGGGTTTTTTTCTGTTTCTGAAGAAATATATATATTCTTTCCAATTACATCAGAAAAGGAAGTTATGGTATCAATGAGTTCTTTTGCTAAAGCTTATCAATGAGTTCTAAAGCTAAAGCTCTGCCCAAACAGAGCATAATCCATCGGCTTGTATTCTTGAAACTTTACTCCTAAGCCAGGAAAAACAATGCTGTAGAGAGATTTGGGATACCAGCAAAGCCACAAACTACTTATTTCTCTGGGCATAACACACTTAGGAAGTTTGTGTGTCTCTGTAGCCATTTAAAGTTTAGTGCAAAATCTGTCAATGGATTGGGTTGCATGGTGAGCTGTTCCCAGAGTACCAGGAGGGTGGGCAATGGTGCAGACTAGATGCATGCTGTCTTTGTGTAAGGAAGCTGTGACCTGAGGCAGAAGGTAATGATGGAGCAGTATCTCTATATCCTCGATGTATTTATATTTAGTGACTTCAGAGGCTACCTGAAACTTTAAGGTCTTCAATCAAGACTTATGCTAGTATCTGTTATTGTAGCACACAACAGTATCTACTCCTTCCCCCAAGTATCAAAGCCTTTTGTGTTTTCCGTAATTAACTGCCTTCACGTCAACAGTGAGCATTGGGTTTGACCAGTTGGACTGTTTTCCAGTTAAACAACCAGGGAAAACTAAGAGTTTGAGATTCCCGTTTGTGTATATTTATCACTGACAAACAAAAAGATCAGGGACACTAAATTAGTAGTAATTAAAGTGGCATTAATTAAACATATCTGTTTCAAGTGAGTGAATGTTGAAAGACACCTTTTTCTGAATTGTATTACAGGCAGGGCTGTGTTGAAACAGTAGATCTTTGGTGTGGCTGGCAGGTATTTCTACAGTCTTCATCTTAACACTAAATCTTGTGATTTTGTGGGGAATTTAAGGAATGTCATTTCACGCAAGTTGTTTCTGCCATTCTCTGTTCATCATGAACAGATAGAGATATCTTAGACATACGACAGACATGTCCTAGGTTACTCTTAAGTTTTGGAATGCAGAAGAATGTTGCAAGATAAAATAAATCTGGAAGCATTTGATAGCTGTGGTACTCTGGTGCCCATTATGATGGTAATTTTACTGTCACAACTATCCTATTCTTAATTAGGTTTTTTTGTTCACATTGAAGATTAAATAAAACCTGACCTCATTTTTAAGAGGAGAAATGTCCAAACAAGATAATAGACCTTGGTAGCCACTGTAGGTGTTTTGAGCCCTGCTCTTCCAGCACCCCTTTGCTCCTATTATTTCCTTGTTTTTCTTTTCTCCCATCTGCAGCAATGAAGCTGGCTGTATGGAAATTACTCGGAAGGAAAAACAAGGGAATATGAAATATTAATATTCTGCATGGAGCAGATGAATTTAATATGCATTGGAAATACAGACTTTTTGTGGTTTTTTTCTGGGGGGGAAGGGGGAGTTAATCCTTAGTGCTAGTTCATCTCTACTAGAATGCCAAAGGTTAAACAGTCAGGCTGATATGATGTTGAGAGTTTAGCTGGAAAGTGATGGAATATTAAAATTACTGCATTTATATTTTTAGTGGCCTGGTATTGATAAGCTTTAAGTAGACAAAAAACAAATAGACAAACCTGCTGTTTAATGTAGAAATGGGAGAAAAAAGTCACTGTCTTATCAATGGTTGAATGAAATTCACAGGTGTACTCAGTGGGAAATCTGGCTATTTCTTTGAGGAGGAATGAAGTCTTACTGAACCTTGTTCTAACTCTCCACCCTTAGGAGCTATATTGACAAAATAAATAATTCAAATTTGTGAGTCTAGGTCATATGAGGATTAATGCAGAAACTCCTCTGCTTTTCATTTCTCTTTGCTACCTTTGTTGTTTAAATTTTTTTCTTAGAAGGGTGTTATTGCAAGTAATGAAGTACTAATTTAGAAACATTTATTAGACAATTACTCCTAAGGGGTAACTATGAAAAGTTTCTCAAAATGTGCTAATGTGTAAATTAATTTTATTTTCCTGCTTTCAGTCAGTCAAGTGCTGCCACTGATCACGAGATGTTACCACAAAATCTACCTCAGACTTCACTTTTGTTCATTCATTTGCTGCGTCATAGATTCCAACGGGAGCTCTGCAGACACTTTTGAAAGTCTCTGAACAGATTGGGACATCAAGTTAAAGCATGATGACCTAATAGGAGGTCAAAGTCTCAAACATTGATTCAGCAGTTCAAGATAGCACTGCCCTTTTTATCACTATCACTTCTGAAGGCTACAGACCTCCTGCCATTTCTTCCCTGGCTACTTCAGAAACACTCAGCTGACCTTTCTTTGGTGAAGAGATCTTGACTTTTCTCTCTGGTCCTGGAAATATTAATGGAATACAGTCATGTCTACCCAGGACGAGAGGCAGATAAATACAGAGTATGCTGTATCCTTGCTGGAGCAGTTAAAATTCTTTTATGAACAGCAGTTGCTAACTGACATAGTGTTGATTGTTGAGGGCACTGAATTTCCCTGCCATAAGATGGTTCTTGCAACATGCAGCTCATATTTTAGGTAAGTATTTAAATGCTATAAAATCTGTGGTACCTGGTTTTGAATGTAATAATAATTGATTGACAATGTCTTACAGAGACTTAAAGATCAGTAACTTAAGTACAAAACCTAAATATCCTTACTTTCCAACACAGAGCAAAATAAAATTTCTGGCATCCTGGGACTTATTCTATATATTCATTGTAGTTTCTACCATGAGTAGAAATTGTAGGAGAGAAATGGGGGGAGAAATGTCACACTTGTTATGGCTCATTTTCTTTAGGGAGTTGAGTCTGAATAATTAGAAAATTTCTTATTCTGCACACCTAATCTTTAAAATACTTAATCTGTTTTTATTTCCCAAGGTAGGATAACAAGGGATTATTGAGACTTGGCTGCGGGAATTCCATTGTCATGTTTAACGGTAGTTTCTTAGTAGAAGCATCTGCTAAAAGTAGGGATTGCTGTGCAAGTTCATGGTTTTCTTTTCTGAATCATCTGGTTTTCCCTGCTCAGCAAAGCCTGAAACTCTTCCCTTGCTTGAGTGTTGTGGCAATGCAAGTGGAGTTTTCTCTGTGTGATTTTTTTTTTGTTTCATAGTCCCCTCCACAATACTGCTGAAATTTTTAGTTTAGTAGTACTTGTTTTCCAAATGTCCTGGTTTTGGTCTTTTAAAACATTTTTATTAATAAGATACATTGAGTGCTACCACTTTTTGTAAATGCCTTCATAGTAAGATCTGGATGATAAGGCACCATGAATTTTCTGTAGTGATTAATCATTTTTTTGTTGGCAACATAGCATAATTAATCTGCCTGTCTGAAAGGAATTTTGAAGCTTGAAACTAGTCTGAGTGACATCCACACATTTTACCTTCCTGATGCATTGTGGAGGAATTGTAAGTTTTCTTTCCTGATTAATCACAGGAAAGTTTACAAATTTGCTTTTCCTGAGACAGGCTCACTATACAGAACACATCCAAGATGTTTTCTGTACTTTGTCTCCTTTCTTGTATAAAACTATGGAAGGATTAATTTATTACTTCCACTTTTTATTTCAGGGAATTTTTTGTCCCTGCTGGCTTTTCTGTTTATTTTTTCATCTCAGATGAATCTGGTCCAATTTTTAGCAACAAGTATTGTATGATCACTAGATAATTATTATTACCATTGGCCCTGTGCAGATTACATAGTTCCAACAATTTGTAGAATAACAGCCACTGGAAATGTAGCCAGATTTAATGTGGGTGGTTAATCACAAGGTTGGAAAGCTGACATGAGTCCACCCAGTGTGCTGCATCAGAATGTGCAGTCAAATCTCTTATTCGTATGTGTTTGTTTATTATTTATGGAATGAGGTTTTGGCACTGCTTAAAAGAAGTATCAAACTTGTGGTTTTGTCATGTTGTATTTTTCTTCTCTACTTTGGTTTACAAAAAGATGCTCAGCTTCCTAAATTTAGCTTTATTATGAAAAATTGATAGCCCTGAAGGAGGGGGAAGAAAAGCAAAACATCTTTGTGTGATCGAGCCATTGTGTGTGACTGCAGCCAGCTTACCTTCCATCTTTGTGTCTGAACGATGTGCAGCCCTGCTCCAGCACAGGCCGCTCAGCAGTGTGTGAGCAAGAGCCAGAGCCTCCAACAGCTCCCTCTTCCTCTCTGAGGAGTCTCTGTACCCTCTTGTACCTTCTTGCTTACTTTTAAATAGCTGCACAACAAGTTGATAGTAAGCGATCCCTCCTAAAATGCAAACTGCCCTGAGTTAAGGAGCTTAGAAGAAGAGAGAGAAATGGGGATGGGATACTGTCTCTTTCTATCAGATGCTTTCTGGAATGGCTTTGCTTAGGGACTGTATCCCCATGTCCCCTTCCACCTCTGCAGCCAGAGACAGCACTAAAAGGTGCACCCACTATCCCTTCTATCTTCTCTCATGCCTAGTTTCCTAAAAAAATAAAAAAAAAACCCAAATAAATATAAAGAGCCTTGAACTGAATTTTTAGCACAACTATAAATTCCAATCCTGAATCAATATAAAGCTCTTGAAACCAATGTCCCCCGTTTTAAGAAAATTGACAAGTACATGGCTTATAGTACCAGACTGCAGTTAGTTCTTAACTGTGTTACAATTAAAATACCAGAATGGGCAAGAGGTGTGTAAAACATTAAGGAAACAATCATGTTTTAAATTGCCTTTCTAGTCTTTTTCAGGAAGATGTAATGGAAATACTCACTTTTCTTTTTTTCCCAGACTAGATCTGACAGTCTGTTATTTATTTTTGCCTGCAAATTTGAAGTTTACTGTATGTTATGATGAATGGCATATAAGAAACAATTCATAGAGTGCTAGTCCTTGCTCCATTTCTTCTCATCCCAGAGGAGCATCCTTTTTGATATGACTTAGCTCAGTCCATTACATAAATCTGCTTCTTTTGTTTTAGAATCTAAAATCTAGCTGTGTATGTTTCATCAGTATTTTCTGGAGGATTTTTCTTCCCTCTTATCACCTATCACAGAAGATATTTAAACTGCATCATTAAAATTCCAAAATCATTAGAGCTGTCTGCTGATTAACACATAAGTTTGCATGAAAATAAAGTATTTCTGCAGAAGGCACTGATGTTACTCTTTTAATGTTCTGTCCAAATGTTTTATCTTAAACAGTAAATGTTAGCCTAAGGTAAATCCTAAACACCTGTAAACAGGCCTGCAAAAGTACTGTTCACCTTTAGGACTGTAATCACCAAAGGCTTACCAGGTGACTGTTTAAGACTACTTTACTCACTGCTGATCCTTGTCTCAATATGTGTGTTTCTCCTCAGAGCAATGTTCATGAGCGGGCTGAGCGAGAGCAAACAGACACATGTACACCTGAGGAATGTGGATGCAGCCACTCTGCAGATCATCATCACTTATGCATACACGGGTAACCTGGCAATAAGTGACAGCACAGTAGAGCAGCTCTACGAAACTGCCTGCTTCTTACAGGTAGGAATGTTTAGAGGAGGAAATAACAGCTTCTAATCCCAGAACCGCCTTATTCTTTATCTTGTTAAAAGATCTTTCCTCTTTAGTAATTTCAAAACACTTTTGTTCTGTTCACCCAGTATAGACAGGGGTTGCTTGCAAAATTTGCTTCACATAGCCATCCTTCCTTGCATGACAGTCCCTTTGGAAGGCTGGAAGTAAACCAGTGCACTTCTAACATTTAGAAAATTAGTTTTGCCAGCAGACATGATCACACTGTGTACTTGATCTGTATGAAGCAGTTGAGTGAGTCATTGCTGTATTTTCGTGTATAGTATTCCATGCCTGAACTGTTTTGTTCAACACCAGATGCAGGTACTTTTTGTGCTGGTGCTACATAAAAGCACAGATTGTATGTGTAATACTTCATGTGTTTCTTTGCATTACAGGTAGATGATGTGTTACAACGATGTAGAGAATACTTAATCAAAAAAATTAATGCCGAAAATTGTGTGCGTCTATTAAGTTTTGCTGATCTCTTCAGCTGTGAAGAGTTAAAACAGAGTGCTAAAAGAATGGTGGAGCATAAGTTCACAGCTGTGTACCACCAGGAGGCTTTCATGCAACTGTCACATGATCTACTGATAGATATTTTAAGCAGTGACAATTTAAATGTGGAAAAGGAGGAGACAGTGCGTGAGGCTGCTATGTTATGGCTGGAATACAACACAGAATCACGCTCGCAGTATTTGTCCTCTGTTCTTAGCCAAATCCGGATTGATGCACTTTCAGAAGTAACACAGAGAGCCTGGTTTCAAGGCTTGCCACCTAATGATAAATCAGTGGTGGTGCAAGGACTGTACAAATCTATGCCCAAATTTTTCAAGCCCAGACTTGGCATGACAAAAGAAGAGATGATGATATTCATTGAAGCTGCTGCTGAAAACCCTGGTAGTCTTTACTCTTCTGTCTGTTACAGCCCACAGGCAGAGAAAGTTTACAAACTCTGCAATCCTCCCGCTGACTTGCATAAGGTTGGGACGCTGGTAACTCCTGATAATGACATCTATATAGCAGGTGGGCAAGTTCCTCTGAAGAACACAAAAACCAATCACAGTAAAAGCAGCAAACTCCAGGCTGCCTTCAGAACTGTGAATTGCTTTTACTGGTTTGACGCGCAGCAGAACACCTGGTTCCCCAAGACGCCGATGCTCTTTGTGCGCATCAAGCCGTCCCTGGTGTGCTGTGAAGGATACATTTATGCAATCGGGGGGGACAGCGTCGGTGGGGAGCTCAACAGGAGGACTGTGGAAAGGTACGACACCGAGAAGGACGAGTGGACCATGGTCAGCCCCCTGCCCTGCGCATGGCAGTGGAGCACGGCCGTGGCGGTTCACAACTGCATCTATGTCATGGCGCACAACTTGATGTACTGCTACTTCCCCCGCTCAGATGCTTGGGTGGAGATGGCAATGCGACAAACAAGCAGATGTTTTGCCTCAGCTGCTGCTTTTGGTGATAAGATATTCTATATCGGAGGACTGCATATTGCCAGCAATTCTGGAATAAGGCTCCCCAGCAGTACTGTGGATGGGTCTTCTGTAACAGTGGAGATCTACGACGTGAATAAAAATGAATGGAGGATGGCAGCTAACATCCCTGCCAAGCGCTATTCCGACCCTTGCGTCAGGGCCGTTGTCATCTCCAATTCCTTATGTGTCTTTATACGGGAGACCCACATGAATGAGAGAGCCAAGTATGCCACCTATCAGTATGACCTGGAACTCGACCGCTGGTTCCTGAGGCAGCACATATCAGAACGTGTGCTGTGGGACTTGGGGAAAGACTTCCGGTGCACAGTAGGAAAGCTGTATCCATCTTGTCTTGAAGAGTCCCCATGGAAACCTCCAACCTATCTCTTCTCACCAGATGGAGCTGATGAATTTGAGCTGGATGGGGAGATGGTTACTCTACCACCTGTATAGCTCCCAAATTAGACTGCACAACTGAGTCTGTGCTCAGTTATAAAATAATAAAAGAAATAAATGGCTGTGAAAGAACAGGTCTGGGGACAGAAGCTGTCTTTCCTGAGTTGTATTTTTATGCCCTACCTAACACTTGCCGCCATTCAGTATGAATTAGTGAAATGAGCAGATCTGCTTCCATAATCTCAAATACTATTATCAGATAATTGAGAAAAATATATGTATATCATATGCTTCAGCATCTGACTTGTCTAAATAATTAATTCTAGTTCTATAAAGTCTCGATTCAGGAAAATTAGCTTCAGAAAAAAAGTAGTTACTGTTTCTAGGATGATGTCACAACTCTTTTGAAAATATCTTCCAGTTACATTTGAACTACTTCTGGACATTATACTTAAGTGCTAGTTATATAATTGCCAGTGTGGCCTAATTAAAGGACTGTGCTGCACTTACTAAATACTAATATCTATGTTGGTATAGTAATGCCATTAAAAGAAAAAGAAACAAATCCCATGGATCTACCTGTGGTAGGAAGGGTAGATCTTCCATTGTATGGTAACATGCTGGGCAAAATGACTGCAGGTTCAGTCAAGCTGTATGATGAGGTGCATGTATTCTATTTTCACTAACTTATACCTGTCTATTTAGAATACAGGTCTTCCAAGCAGCTGGTAGATTACCAGGTGTGGACTTAAGTTGCTGGGCTTGCAATAGGAATTGCTGGCCCTCATAGTGCGGGTCTATGTGGGGCTTTAATCAGTAAATGCCTCCACATTCTGTATTACAGTAACATTGGCTCATGTATATTACCTCCTGCTGCTGATGTATTTTTCCATTGTAAAACAAAGTTTTAGTGTGGATTAACCAGGTCTTTATTTTCTGTTAATTTAATAACAAGCATTACTGTAGTGTGATTGTGTATAGATATCCCTTAGCTGTCAGGTTTTTTACTTTGGGGGGGGAGCAAACTTCAGGAATATCCTGTGCTGTGTGTGCAGGAGAGCAGATGCCTAGTGCTGCTCTGGCATTAATCCCAGGAACCACTAGCAGTAGCGGGGTGCCGCCAACCTAACATGAACACAGGTGCTTCATGACAAACCTTACTAGCATGTTCAGCTGCATCATGTTCTGGCACTGTATTTTGAATGACATTAATTTATTAAAAAAAGACTGAATCCAATTGCCTGCGTGTGTTTTTTGGCTGAAATAAATAGAGCTGTGCCACCCTCCCACCACATGCACACTTGTAGCAAATAGCTTATTGAAGGCAGCTAGAAATAGTTAAGCTGCAAAAAGCCTGGAGAAAAGTATATTAAGTTGACTGCTTGCTACTACTCAGCAAAAGCTGGAAATTAGGTATTGAAGTCAAACTGAGGATTACATAGGACTGGAATCCCCTGCTATCTTTTTTGTAAATTAGCACTTCTCCAGTTATGGTACAAATTCTGCCCTACTGAAAGTGAAGAACAGCAGGCATTAAGGAGGAACATTTTCTTTAAGTTCGGAAGATGGCAGACCTATTTTCAGTCTTCATTAATTAAGAGCAAATTTATTTACTCCATTGTCTAGACTGTCACTGGCTTTTCCTTAATTGTTTCTTATTGCAGTAAATAAAACTGCAGCCTTCAGTAAAGACAACACCTATATATTGTTTGGGCTAGGTCTCAAGAGGCTTTACAAAGTACAATTATTAAAGGTTTTGACTCGAAATGGGGCTTTAGATAAGGAAGCTACCTTATATAAAACTTCCTGATGCTTTGGCATTTTGTGCCATATGAAGGTTTATGGGACTCAGAGTAACACTGGCAAGCTACCTTTTTTTTTTTTTTAATGAAGATGACATAACATGTTTGCACTTACCATTACATAAAGTTTTTTTTTAAATACCTACATTTTTTAGATAAGAGGCGTGAGGTGACTCAGGAGCTCCTGCCTATAGGTCTATTTATATTGCTTTCATGTTGCAAGCCTGTGCAAGGAAGCATACATAAAAAGTAAGACAGATACTCACTTATAATGCAATTTAGAGAATCACATGCCTCAAAAACATGAGCTGTATCCAAGTAACTCCAGTGTGGATGGGCTGCTCAGTTCTGTGGCTCCTCACTTCACCCTATTGTTATCAGGCTGCATTAGGCTTTAGGACAAGGCTTTGTTGTTTTAACTGCAGATAATCTATAGCTAGTGAAGGAGCAGAGTGGGCTCATTCTGTTACTGAGAACTTTCATCTTGAGTTTAAAATATTATGTGTTGTTTCTTACTGGAGAAAAACAACAAAAAAGGAGTATATTTGAATAGGAAACAAGAAATACTAAATAGGAAATACTAAATTGTGGTTGCTCTAAGTCACAACTGCCTCAGAACCTGGAAGAACTTGATTTTATCCATTTAGGAACATCTTTTGAAATACAGTCTGCATGACTTCCTGCTTGTCTGTGTATTTTATTTTTTTTTCTGTACATTACCTGTATGTTTTGTTTTTTATGTGGCCCAAGATTATATAGTACCTTATGTAAAATTTATTTGCTATTAATATTATGGCATTTAAAGACAGAGTAGTCAAGTAGTGAACAGTTCTCTAGTGACTGCTAAAGACATACAAGTAGTTCACTTACACAACTAGTTGCTGAGCCAGTATTCATCCCCAAAGAAAAACAGCTGGGAAATGCTATTCTCCAGTTTAAATTCTTGCCTTGCATAATTCAAGAAGGAAACTGTGCAGCCAAAGCATTGTCATTTGCCTGGAAGTGGTCACTAGTGGTAGAATTAGAGAAAGACATTTGCAGGAACAAAGACAACAGCTGAAAAAAATGCAGTTCTCATGTCATAAATAGAGCAAATATGATTAAAGCCTCGACAAAGATCTAACTAGTGTGTTACTACAAAGCTTCAGCCTAATCTTAGCCTATTCAACCTATACTTGGCTTTGAAGTACATTTACATACAAGTTTCAGTGAATCAACTCATGTCCTCAAGCTCTGCTACATTTGCAAAGAAGTTTACCTCTTTCCTGGTAAAGCTAATTTAAGTCAGTCCTTCATAAGTTTCCGTTTCCCTTACCTAAAGTAATAAAAAAAGTGATCTGGCCTCTGCTAATTTTTAAATGCATTCAATCATTTTTTGCAGTTGTTTAAACACATACACAATTGCAAGTTAAATTTTTGTTGTAAAAGATTAGTCAGATCTGGTACAGTAATTGTGCCAAGCTTTGCAGAGAACAGGATCAGACAGATAGTTAAATTTGGGGGGGAAATAATTTGATAACATTTTAAAGATTATTTCAAGATTTAAAGCACTACTGTTGTTTTCTGTTTTTTTTTGCTCTGGATTCCTACATGAAAGGAGCTATAATTTAGGCAGACTGAACCAGGCTCACCCTTAAAACCAGTTTCTTTCTACTTCATGCTTAACATTAGCCACACAAAGTTCTGTTTAGTTCCACTTCCAGAAGTATTTCAAATACCTCCCTCCTACAACATTTCTCATGAGTACAGTTCAGCAAGATAGAGTTCTTACAGTGCCTATAAACCCAGAGAAGGAGTCTGAAGAGAACATTTAACGATTTCCAAAATTTAAGAGCTGACACGATTCAGTCAGCTCTTTGGCACATGGCAAAATCCATATACACAAATTTTTCAGAGCGGCAAAGTCAGTAACCTCAGGTCATATTAGGCAGTATGTTAACCTCTGTGTCATTTTTTGCCACTTTCTGGTATGCTTGGACTTTTAAATTCTCCACTGTGTTTCTGTGTGCATTTCTTCAGACATGAGATCAACTGAGTTCCATTCTCCAGTATTTTCCATCTATTTCATATAGTATGCAAGTGATGTTATTTCTCATATTGTTTTTAAGACAAGATGACAGCTGTACATCTGCCTTCACTTCAAATAACTGTTCTTCCTTCAGTCTAAACATTCTTGCTTGATTATGCTCACCTGATCCAGAAAGCAGTGCCACATTATCGGCGATCTGGGTTCAGACCAAAAAAAGATTTTGTAGGTGTTCTCTGCTACTATTAAGGCAAAGAGTAATTGTGGTTTCATCAATATTAGTCAATAAATTCAGGGGTGGAAGCAAAAAAACCACCACCCACCTTACTTGATCAGTTGATTTTGAAGTATTACTACAAGAGCAGCAATGTATGATTCAATAATTTTGACTCAAGACAGCTAGAGTTCCAAGTTCCATCCCAACTGAGATTAAGCCACCTGTGTACAGATGTTATGCACACATGATGTCAATTTGCAGGGAATAAGGTAATCTGAGTAAGGGTCACTATTTAACTGACAGAGGTCATCCATTTCCCTATTTTTTTATTAATCCAAACATTGCTTCTGATGTTTGTTAAAGAATGGGGTCAAGACCAGAAACATCACAGAAGTAAAGCTCTGTGCCTGCTTTTTTAAGTCTGTCTCTTCTCTAATAAAGCATTAAAGACTCAAAACACCACAAAGCAATTTGTCATACATCTTTAATCATAATACAATAATGTGGTGTTTCTCCCTTTAATGAATACACTCTCCATGTTGCCCTTTTTAATGAAAACCAAATTCCGGCAAGAAAGTGAAATTGCAGTGCATAAAAAGCATGACGTAAATTTATCTTTCAGTGTCTTTGCACAACTACTTGCACATGGTTGGAAAAACCTTAACAAATTTTAGGGAATTGCAACCATTCTCTAGTCATAACCTTTGTCTAATTCACATCTAAATGTTACCGAAGGCAGTCAGTTTCCTCCTGGAAAACCCATTTACCAAATCATTCTCAGACCAGTGACAGCTGCAGTAGAAGTTCTGAAGTTTTAAAACAGCTCACTATGGCAGAGAACTGGATGTGCAGCAATTAATTTGATTTTGACAAGATGTCACAATCCACAGAAACTACAAGTTACTTTGAAGCTAAATCTACACCAAAATTTTAGTTATACTTGAAATTCTTACTGATGTAAGAGAGGTCTGTGACCTCCTGAGGACTTCAATCAATTCACAGGGAATAAAAAGTCACTCTAGAGGATCCTTTTGTCCTAGATTTGCAAAAAGAAGCATCCATAGTTGGTTTAAATGGAAGGCAAATTTCAAAAAGACTGCCAGTGAATTACAAGCAGCTATCAATATCAAAACCAGATGCCTGCAAGTGTGTTTGGGTAGAATTAATTTGTTACAATAATACAGCTTTCTGAGCAGACGGAACTTTAAACAGGCTGGATGTATTTTATTTTTCAAGCAGCACAGGAAAAATCAAATACATTACTTGTGTGTTCAATTATCAAGCAACAGTTCCTATGTTTAAAAACTGCATTCACACCTTCACTTTTACAATTAAATACTGCCACATTAGTTTCTCTGCTCAGTAATAATTTGTATGGAAATCAGAAGCCTGTTTAGGCAAAATATTATATTTAATTACAAAGGTGCTTAAAACAGAAGTACAAAATCAAACAAGTGCAATGTACCAGAACACTGACCTAAAAATTGTAATTAAATTGTGACATTTGAGGAAACTGATGTGAGATGTGTATAGGAATTAAGGTTATGACATGAAAATGATTGATGAAAGATGCTGAACACTTCAGTTAAACAAAATATAAGGTCAGCAATAATTAAGTCTTGTGGGATTTTGGGGACTTATATTCATGGTCAACAGACAGTTTCTCAAACACTGGCAGATACAAAAAGTTGAGGTGGATGCCTGTGATGAGAGAAAATTGAGAGGTATGCTATTGTGTAACCTGTAAGTCAGTGTGTGCTGCATATTGACAGCCAGAAATACCTCTGCAACATCAAATCATGACAGAGCTGTAACAATACCTTCACAGCTGACTGATTAGAGGCACTATCACCAATTTACTGAGGACCCATTGTTTCTTACAGTGCAGAAAGAGATGTCAGGGCTTTTGAAATGAAAGTCGACTGCCGAAACCTTTCTGAATAATTAATAATGCCTGCACTAGAAATATTAAAGAGCAGAGGAAAATAACTTGCATTTGCATTGGATTTAACTAAAGAGGTTACAAGCATTAAGTTAAGAAGAGAACTACATGAGATTAGATGAATCTCAGTGGCTGCATGCCTTCCTACAGCCCAAAAGTAAGCTTAAGCAAATGTTGGAGACCAAATGTAGCTGTTAATGAAGACAACTAATTATGAAGATCACTTCATCTCCACCCACTCAATGAATCTTAATCACCATTTAAATCTGAGTTTAAATCCAAGTCCAACTTGCTGGCAGGGTGCCATTTCTTAAAAAGACTGAAAAGTAACATAAATATTTTTTTCTGTCATTTGTAATAAAAGGAAAATACTCTTAATCCGGTTGTATGTTGGGTTCCACAACAGACAGCTTGGACAGTGAGAAAAAGGCTGCAGAGAAAGATCTGTCTAGTCTTCTTGCCCGTAAGAGAAAAATTATTAAGTATCACAACAGAATCACTGTACAAAGCAACAAGCAGCTGATGAGGGCACCTCATTCTGTCTTTCCTCGGATTAATCCACCAGAAAAAAAAACAAAGATCAGCTTTCTAATACCCCTAGGCCAGTGAGGGAATCTGTGGGAATAAGGGGAATGCAGAGATCTAATAAATCAGCCATACAAATTTGGAGCATTTGAGAATTCAACAGAGAAAAACTCAGGTGAGGAGGTGACAAAGACAAGGACATTGAAAAGGGATCCTTGAAAGTCCTGCTTCTACAGCTTGCACACATAAATACCAACCACTTGCCTGGCTTCTAGAACTCACCATTGTGAGCTCCTAAGCCTAAATCTACCTAGGTATGCCTTAAGTTGCTGCAGTTAGTTTTATAGGTGCTTAAACCCTTTATGCACCTTTCTTCAGTCTTCATTACAACATGGACCATGACCACCTAAATTCCAGAGTGCAGATAATATGTTAGTCATTCCACAAAAGCAAGTGATTATTTTGGGTTATTTTCTTACCTGCATGCTGATGCAGAAAGCTCTAGACACACCATGAATAAACAGCTCTAGTCTTAATTCACTGTATATAAAGTAATACCTAGCCCTTAAAAAGATATAAATGTCTATAAGAGAGTTGTGGAATAAAACAGAAAAGAGCATCAGAAGTTTTAGGAGAGATACAAAGACACAGAGACTAGGAGCAATAGCTGCAGTTTGATAGATACATCTTACTTGTGTGTCAGAAGCAATAAATTAGTAGAGCTTTAGGGGCATTTTCTGCCCTTCTCAAATCAAACTACTCAAACTGGCTGTTTGCCTTTAGGTTTTCCACAGTCATTCTATCCAGTCTGTCCTGGAAAAAAAATTAAAGAAGGCTTCAAACCAGATCCCATGTTTTCAAATCAATGAAGCAAAAAAACTGACAACCAAGTTGCTCGATAGTGACAATGTGATGCAAGTATGGCTCTTCTATTAACTTTACAAATGCACATAAGGAATCCAAACATAATTTCCTAAAAAACATTCGAGCCTTCTCATTTATCTCTTGTGCAGCTACTCCATTTTATTTGAGGAATAGGAAATATAACCATGACTACAAATCTTGGCCCCAGAAAAGAACATGGCAAAATGCTGACAGATACTGATGAGCAATAAACAGCCTTTTGGTACAGAAAAGTTGGAACACTTGATAATGTAATGTAGAAAATGTTAAGAGCAACGTGTGGGGGTGTCAGAAGGCATCTAGAGGCACGCACATTGCAAGAAAGCAGGAAATAATCTCCCTTGGAATAAAGAAAGGTAAGAAGTGCAATACGCTTGCATACAGAAAACACCACATGCATGTTACATAGGAAATACAGCATTATGCCACATTTTTTCAAATTAACTATTATATTTCTTCACACAACTGTGCTGTTCTAGTTACTCTCAATTCTAGTGTTACTTTCCTCATGAAAAAAGCAATTATCCAAACAGCACATTCCCTGAGTCGACACAGAAAATCCACATAGCTTCTTATAACTTTACTTGGGGCGGGGCGGGGGGATCCAAAAACACGCAGAGTTTGCTACTGTGCTAGTTTTGGGTTTAGTACTTCATATTCATACATACGCAACTACATTAATGTTGTAATTACATCTTAACTTACAAAACTGTCTATGATCCAACCCCAGTTTGGGAGAAATGCTTTTTAATTCTTTCCCTGAAGAGATCTCTCCAACTGGAATCCCATTCACATCCCAGGGTAAAAAACTCAGCCAAAACATACACTAAGGTATGAAGGCCTACTGCGTAACATGAAAAAAACCTACTGATTTTGCAACTGTCACACAGATTTGAAGACACAAAGAGAGCTAGAGATAGATTCATTCAAACACACTACATGGATACAGGGGATAGAGAAAAAAAAAACCCTCGTCAGCCACAGTCTTACTCTACACCTTGTTGATTTTAATTTGCAGTAAAAGCGTGAAAGTTCCACCCATTAACGGTTGCAGAGATTCTCTCAAATCCAACCTATAAGAGGAATTATTATTTATATTTATATTCTGCTTATTTCTAACAAGAATTCACAAACATTTGGCTATCTGGATTGAAAAATAGAACTACTTTACATAAATATCTTCAACATCCAAGAAAATGTACAAATCTAAAGTCAAACACATTTGGCTTGCAACAAGCCCCGTTTGCTATTGTCTTTATAAAGGCTCAGTTTTAAAGAGAAGTAGTCATTTTAAATATAACCAACACACTGCAAATGCTATCCCATTGTATGGTGACACTCACCATTCTTCTATACTTCTTGGGAAAGTGAATAATAACATTCCATATCTGCTTGCAAGCAACATATACCTTATTTTGGTCCTGGATAGGTAATCTCCACTCCTACATTTTGGAGTGGTCTTTTTACAGCTCAGAGAAAGATTGCACCTGAAATAGTCAGCAGCATTCTGTCAAACCAGCATTTAGTCCCCAAGGCTTTGGGTTGAGTGTGTGAAAGTGGAAAACCATGATGACACTGCTGATTTTGCACTTGTGAAGGCTCCTCCAACAGACTGACCTGCAATACAAAACCAAGATCAATAGTGAAATGTTATCTTTACTGAGTTGCTACAAAGAAATATTTAAAAAAAATACTTCAGCAGTTGTCCAATTTGGGATTTAAAATCCAATTCCAGAGTCTGTGCCAGAAAATATTCAAAGAACTTGAACACAGCAGCTCAGCAGAAATAGGCTATGGTGTCCTTTGCCTGGGAAGGCTTGGTAGACATCGGGCTGAAAGGCACTCCTGACCAGAGCGCACCACAGCAAAAAGAAAAGACAGACTCCAATGGAATAAAAGAGAAAGTTAAACAATTTTTGGTACAGCTATTGCCAAACAACTATCAGACCCCTTAATGGATGAACTCCCACTAACTCACACTGCAAGATGACTGTGTGACAATGCCCCTGTTCAAGTGCAACAAGTACTTTTCCAGACAGTTACAAACTGCTGTGAAGTCTGCAGAAACTGACACAAGGACTTCTTCTGATCTCAACCAGCTTTGGACAGTTTCAGTCAAAATGATATCAAAGTTGAGAATAACTGAATGCAGATGCTGGTTTACCAGATTACATGGAATCTCTTATCTGAACATCTCTCTTCCCATATGCACCTCCAGGCCCCACTGGAAAAGGTATGTACACTAATTTCTTTCTCTAGCTGCTTCTCTTTCTGCTATTACACAATATATGGGGCCTCAATCAGCAGCTTTACCCTTCAAAATATTGCTCTGATTTGTGCATGTTATAAAGTACACTTGGACTAAAACAGAATATAACTGAGAAATGGGATGCTTCTTCAAAAAAGATCCAGCATAGATTTAAACTTTTAAATAGATTCTTACCTACAGCTTTTCCTGTTTGTACCACGTTCCGGCTGGTAGAAACCATCACATTTCCAATCTTCTTTCCACGTTCACTGTTTTGCACTGAGCTGAACAAGAGAGATACTGAAAACTGTTAGTTGACTGACTTCGTATTACTCCCAGGTGTAAATAAACTAGTTAAAGCATGTATCTTTACACAGCATACATATATATATAGTTCACATATATGGTCAAGCCCAACTCCTGCATTCATCTTATCCACAGAGACCAGTTAGGCAAGCTTCTCAGAGGATGAAAAGATGCTGCCAGCAGGACAGGAAATCAAAACACTTAATGGTTCATTCTTACACAGTACACTTCAAACCTTTCACGGACTCCATCGGGTTGGAAAAGACCTTTGAGATCATGGAGTCCAACCCAGGACTGAACACAACCCTGTCAACCAGACCATGGCACTGAGGTCCACTCTTTCCTTAAATACTTCCAGGGACTTCCAGGTAGTGACTCCACTACCTCCCTAGGCAGCCCATTCCAATCAATCAATCAATCAATCAATCAATCAATCAATCTTTCTTAAACACTTACCAAAATTCATTGATGATCAAAATTACAAAGTCAGATTTACAGTAGATTTGGGAATTCTTAGCCCTAATACCTAACCTTTAAACAGAATAACAAGTGTAACTGATCGGTCCTTTTTTTCTAGATAGAGCTTATTTTGTATCTTTGTCTAAGATTAAATTTTTGATCAAGGACAGTTTACACTCATGCTTTTGTTAAAGAAATGCAGGAAAATTGCAGACATGGTCATCATTTGGAAAGAAAAGCACAAAAGCAATCAGTTCTACTGCACAAGTACAATCACTTCAAAATAATCTCATTTAGTTTTAAATGGCAACTTTCAAGTCCACATTTCAGGCTTTGAAAACCCATTAATGTGAAACTTAACACATCATGCCACATTCTTTTCCCACTTTCAAAATGTTCAGTATAGACAGAAAAAGCATAAAAAACAGAATACACCAAAACCAAGTCTAGGCTCAGTTTGCAAAGGCAAGTAATTTTGATGAGGATCTGGTATCAAAGTCCCACCTGCAGAATAAAGGCACTGTTGTAAAAATACTTATTATTAGAAGCACACTAGGAACTACCGGTTGTTTTACACCGATGTCACAATACCCAGAAGAGTTAATAACTCGCCTTTAAAAAAAGGGGACAAAAACAGGCCAAACAAACACCTCCAGAGCTTTCAAATTAATTTGTAGAAAGATCTTCCATTAATAAAAGAGAGAGAGACTGTTGTTTTATGGTCAGCACAGCTAAATGAGGAAAGAATCCATTTTGCCAAGTGCATAAACCCCAGGCTGAATTCTGGCTTCATTTAGTGCTGAACAGCTATGGAAAAAACAAGCACCATTGAGTTTTAGGCTTGAATTTTAAAGGCAGCAGTTGAGATCAACTTAAACTTCAGCTGGGTCTAGTACAACAAGACTTTGCAAAACTCATTTGAAACTTGTAACTTAAAGGAACGGAACCACATCTTACTATGCATATAGTGAACACAGAGAGTTTTAGAACAATGCTGCATTAAAAAACAGCTAATTAGAAAGGAAAATAAAAAAAGCTGTTTTGTCCTAATAATGAGACCTAAAGCCAAATCACCGACAGAGGTTTTAACAGCTTTAGCTGACAAATTAAAAGTAAATGTGCAAAAGCCTTACAATTGCAATGCAAAAAAACAAGGCTGTTTAATGTAAAGTCTAACACAAAATAGTGCATTTGCCTTTTTTAAAAATTATTATTTATTTCAGGCAAATGTTTCATCTTTAGATGTGGTGCTGTTTTGAAAGAGAACTTTTGAGTATAGTTTCATGAAGATAGCCAGTTTGAATCCTTATCTTGTTTAGTTCACGATAGCAACAGTTATACAGTTATTGATATTTGACCACACTTCTAAAAAATACCAATCAAAGTACTATGTACTTACTGTGACAACCTTAACTTAACATCTGATACAGAGTACTGTCCCTGGAATGGATGGCTAGAAGGAGAGGAAAAACCCAAGAAAACATAAATTTCTTTTTCATGATGAATCTGTATCACACAATTATTAGCCATATTCCCCTCTGTGACTTACCAAAAAAAAAAAAGTTTAAATATTTTGCAGATATACTACTCTATCGCTTCACAGAAGTCTGGGTTGCAGTCACTATTCAATGACAGATTTCTTATGAACTGCCTCAAAGGTGCCTTCTATTTACAGGTGAGATATTAACAACCTTTTTACACTAAGTCAAAAGCACCTCCTTCCAGTAACACGCAGCAAATAGAAAACATCCCTTAAGTAGACCAAAAGAGTTTTGTAGGTCTAAGGAAAAACCTTTTTCACACTACAACAACTGACAAAGTAAAAGCAAACAAAACTCCCGGCAGCAGAGTAATAACCCACACTAAACAGAACACATGCACAGCCAAGAGTGGCACCAAGCCTGCCATTGTCACATCTTTCAATGAAAATGCACACAAAACAGCCAGCTCCCTTCTATCCCACCAGTGACAACCTTGGACACAGTTACTCCCTGCACACTCGGAAGCAATTAATAAAAAGCAGAACCATCTGAGGACAGTTCCTGAGTAATGACAAACTTTCTGTAGCTGGGGACAGCTGACAATCAACTTGAACAAGTTCCACTTCTTCTGACTCTGAATATGTTTTTCTTCATAAAACTACTGCCCAGAATTAGAGTAAATACTACCAAGTTTCCTTACCTAGAATTTACCTCTGCAAGAGCTGGATGCTTGTTACTATTCCATACTCTGTAGTTGTGAGTATTTTTCCAGGCTGTTACAAATGCTGTTCCGAAGTCTGACAAAATCTTTTCATTGTCTGATAGATTAAAATAAAGATGAGAATTTGAAGAAATTAGAGATGTACTAATTACAACACAAATTACTTTTTTCTTGTAAGAAAGATTTAATTTTTCCAGACGCTTATCAAGTCAATAACAATTAAAACTCCAGTACTAAAACCTGGGTGCTTCAGAAATGGTTTATTCTTATTTTAGAGTGTCAAAAATATACAGTACCAGAGGACAAGAGGAATAAAAAAGCTAAAAATTACTTTTCTTATTTTTAATTCATTTATAAAGCTCTAAGAGCTCAGCTGAGAAAAAAAGTAATCCAAATATATCTCTCTTGATTTTTTCTCTGGGCAACGAGAGGAAAGGGAAAAGAATGACCATATAACAACCAAGAACAAAAACACAATTTGCAATGGTCTTGGTCAGATACATTAGGCTTTGCTGTACTGTTATTATTCATTCAAATTTAGTAACTCCCAAATCCATTCCAAAACTGCAGTAGGAAATACTGTGGAATAAACTTGTCATACCAAAAATCCCTCTAAAACACTGAAGAGTATAGGAAATAATTTAACAGCCAGCCAATACAGTAGTATGAGTTCCCAGAAAACCCTGATATTTCATATCAATCTGGTAATCCTCTTAAAATATTAATTTTGTCAGACCAAGAACTTGGCATCTTCCAGACTTTAAAATCAGGTTCTCAATCCCATGCTTTCTCACATATACCACAAAACAAAATCTGAATTTAATTAGTGTGAATAAGGAAAAATCATTATGAGAATGAAGTTAACAGTGTGAGTGCAGGGCAAGCCAAACATTTTCCACAAATAAGAAACACTGATTCTTTTATTTATATTCAAACAAAAGGTTGGATCATAGAAAATTCCTTCTGAGGTAAAGCAAAAAATGTTGAGTGCCAGGAAACAAAAGCTTATAAAGCCTGTAAACGACACTTTTCATGTATGTGAATCCCTACTTAGGACCATGGCAAGAAGAGAAAAGAGCTGGAACAGTCTAGCAAAACTTCCTAAAGGCAGATGCTTAAACTTCATGTCTCCTTGAATCCAAGTAGTTTCCCAAAATTAACTTCAGTTTGCAACACAATCTAGAATACACTCAGATTCGTAAGTCTCATCCCATACAGGTTTCAGGTACTCCTACTTATGAGGAAAACTTAATCAAGGAGAAGAAGACATTCTAATAAGAAAGTGTCTGTAAGACTGTGAATTAAGGATTAATAAAAAGCTTGTCAAGAAGTTACAAGGACAGCCAAAGACAACTGAAAAAGCAGTCTAAAATGAAACTTTAAGCAGAGGGCAATCCACTGACAGACCACACATCGACAGCAACAGAGCAAATGCTTGACATGTCCACCCTCATCTCCGTCCCTAGACAAGGTATCTGTTCTACCTGGTTGCAGCACAGCAGCAAGCAGTGCATGAAGATAAGCACTGAACTGAGCTCTGATCCACTCATCTCCTCCTTCCCATCCAGTGCCATCAAGGAACACATCATCTCTGTTCTCAGTTACATGTTTCACCAAGTAATCTGAAAATCTTAGGTCAGCAGTTGTTGGGTTCAGGATCTTACGGAGTTCTGGATCATGGATTTGCACATGAGCATCTTCTATCTGTTTGAAATAATTCCAAGGGTAAATATTTATCTAAATGAAAGTGTTTATACAAACTTTACACTACTACATACTGCTACCTAAATCTAAACCCTCATTTCGCCAAAATACCAAGAAGAAACCAATGGCCAAAGAAACAATAAACTAACTGTTCTCAGAAAGTCAGATAGTGCTCTGATTTATCCAGAATTTGATCATTTCCCTGGCACACAGTAAAAGCTGCTTATTTGACAGGATTTGGCAGAAAGTTTGGCAGGGGAAGTATGGTGCTCTTCGATTATCACCTCTATTTATTAAGTTAATTACCTATATATGGAACCATCTTAGGTTACCAGATGCTGATTATATAGTTGTGTCTGTTTGCTAGATGTGACACAGTGGGTGATTTCGATACTGTGTTTTTACCCTTGTCTTGCAGTGACTTTATCCTCCCAAAATTGCCCTAAACCAGGGCAACCCTCTTGATTAAATCAGATGGAAGTCAAATCAGTACCTGCATCTGATTCTCATCTTGCAAGCATTTATTTTTGAAGTCCTCACTAAAAATCCATGAAAAAGCTCATGATATGAAAAACGAAATTACACCACCAACAGAAAAAAATTTAACAAGTGCCCTGCAAATCCAAATATCAGATACATATGAAAATATGGACAACAGTTTTGCACAGCTTATCTAATCCTGTCCTCTCAAGTCATAGAAGTTTAACAAACTTCTGCATCTGAGAATTTATTTCAAATGGAAGGAATTCAAAATTCAGGCATGCATGTGAAACTGTAAAGCTACATTTAAAATAGAACCTCAGCTCCCCTCAACTTTCCCCCCAGCTCAAACACAAAGATCCGTACTTCCACAATTGCATCACTCAGGTGTTTCTGCTGACGGAACAGGATATTGGTAGCTCCCGCAACAAAGCCGCGGACAGTCACATCCGACAGGAGATGATGCTGCTGCAGCGCCATGTACGGCAAACAAAGGTACCCCTGGAGCAACAGAGACATTCAGAGAAATAACATTTTAATAAGTGCCTCTATGCAGAGGTTTTCCCAATAAAAGCCAGCATATTTCACCCAGAATGAACCTTGGTTATTACAGTTTCAGCCACAATCATCTGTTGTTTTGCTACATTTGTGAAACAAAGCCATCAGATTCCACATGAATTAAATTTTTCAAGAGACTGTGTTGCCTTTCAGTCTCAGGATTGAAACTGAAATCCAAAGCAAAGGATGGGAAGGATGAGAATTGAATGTGCTGGTAAGGCAACAGAATAAGTTGCCTTATATAATAAGCAACAAGAATGAGGCCTCAGGTCAGTTCAGAGACAAGATGCCAATGGAGATAAAGATTCATCTCTAGTTGTGCACATGATGTCTTCTGGTGGGGCACATAATGCAGGAAAGCTACAGACAGCTATCCACATTTTGTGGGTGGAGATTTCCAGACACCAGAGATGGCAATCAATTTTTGATAAGCATATGTAAGCCTGCTTTAAGAAGGAGCAGGACAGAAAGCAACACACTGAGCTTTTTAGCCACTTCAGAGTGGTAAGTTAATCTAATATCCTGCACTCCAGTTCAAAAAAAAAACCCTGAAACATTTTGAAAAAAGGTTTTGAGTTAGTCATTAAGGGATTATTGAGAGGTAGATGTAGGTAAATTTCTTTTTAAGCATAGGATCAACATTCCCCTGACATCTAATTCCAGCTGTTCGACTGCATAAAGCCCAAAGCAATTTATTCACTAGGGCTAATAGAACATTGGATAGAAACAAAGCACACACACTATCACCCAGTACATGGTAATTGGAAACATATGGAAGAAAGAAGCATAACTACTCCCTTTCGTTACATTAGACACAGGGATGGCCTTAGAGGTGACAAGCACTTATCAGATGAAAACAGACAGCCTGTGTCAAAGGAACAACAGTGCTTTGAAAGGAATCACAAACCTAAACCGGAAAGTTTTCAAAAAATACAGCTTAAGAAGCAGGAAAAGGAAGGTTTAATTACTGTATACTAAAGTAGCAAAGTCTGGGAAATCTTTCACTATTTAAAGTACCAAATTTCAGTTTACAAATGCACATTTGTAAGTACAACAATTTTATTTCCATGAACATGTTCCATTCTTTTTTAAAAGAGTGCAAATGAAATTACTATTACATCTTACAGAACTGGTACCAAAGAAACAAGTACCACAGGCTATTTTCCCTTATGCTCAGGTGTACCTTGACAATTATTATGCCACCCGGCAAAACCTCCTCCCATTCAAATTCGTCAGATTTATTAGTCTTTCCATGGCATGGCATAAAACAATCCTGAGTTAAGAGCACTAAATGAGATGTAAACTTTCCAGTAAGTGGTTAAAACTGTAACTTTGAATCAGATTTTTCTGCTAACTCAGACATGCAAAGCCTTTTCTACTTTAATTACACTGGCTGAACTCAAGTGAAAAGTGCCTTTGTGGAACAGAAGGCAAACATGTAGAAACTGTCAACTTCCTTAAAATTCTTTCCATTTGTTGAACTTAGCAGCAAACAAAAGTATGCATTTGGAGGTCCCCTTATCAATTATTTTATTCTTGCTTTCCATCTGGTATTTTCAAAGAACTAGAGTAAATAAACTTATAGGCTGTAATTCACATTAGTCAGATCATAAGGACAAACAAAAAATGAAGATCTCAGTTGAAACAGCATTTCTAGTGGTGACACAAGGCAATACAGGGCAATGAATGACATTTGAGCTGCTCACTTGGGCCCACACAGTGTACTATTTCCAATGAAAGCTACAGTGAGAAGCTTAAACACAATGGTAAAATACAACATTCTTCAAGGAAATGTAAATAAACCCCTGCAAAGGAAGAAAAAACACTTTGAATATCAGCAGCTAGAGGAAATAAATCTGAATCCTATCTTCTACTATGGGCAAATGTTCATTTAAAAGTTTATTACATTAAAAACAGAACAATGAAATGTACTATATAATTTCTTTTATTGATAGCAGTATCTTTAAAAGGGATGCATTCTAACCAGTTTTTATGGTAAACTAGCCCTACTAACTAGCCCTACTTACCAGACCTATTGCTTGATATCTGACTATGCCTATCAGAGTCCTCAGAGATTCTGGAATACCTGGAGTTCAGTTAGGTATCAGTGCAAGCTTAAAATTCAGCAGCTCAGCACCATGCACAGAAAAATAGACACAGACAAACAGAAAGTTATCACAGACAGGAGGGTGAAATTTCATCTTATATATTTTTTATGTGTGTATATGTATATAGGCATTTATACACACACTTTGTGCATATATACACATATGCATTTAAAAATACATATATAAATTAAAAGAGGCAAACATAGACTTAGGTGTCAGCAAAGGTAGAGCTTTCAGAATCTTTGTTTAGATTAAGGTATCTAAAGGCTTCTGAAGTACTCTGATCTTACCCTATATAGGTTAGATCACCAGTCCCTCAGAGTAAAGGAAAACCGTAGTTTCTGCTATATACAATTTATTTACCACAGTAGCGCTGCAAGTTATCACCATGCAAAATTGCAAAAAAATTGCAAATAGTATTAAAGTATAGGTATGAAACTGGAATGCAAATACACATGTGCACAACCCTCTCATGCATTTTGACCTGCCTAGGAGAGACCATACTAAAATGTTTTGTAGTACCCTACTGTCCACCTGGAGTTCAGTAACCAAAATTATTAGCCACTTCTGGAATAAGAAAAGTCTTTATGAGTTACCAGGGACCACAAAGAACAAGCTTACCTTTGTAAAAATAGCCAGTGGCATCCCATACTGGTCCTCTTCCAACCCAGACACCAATCCTTGAACAAGCACCATGTGCCCAGTGTTTGCCTGGGGCTGCACAGTGATGGGGAGGCCTTCAGAGCTCACGTCATTGCTCTGAAGATTTTCCACCTGTTCTGATGCTGGATTTGCACATTCTCCTTCTTTCAAATTAGACTCCTCCAAAATGCTGGGATCTAGGGTCTCCCAGTCACTTTCTGAGGACGCTGGAGAAGCATGGGAAGGAACTTTCAAGTGCTGCACAGTACTGTTGGAGGACTGAGCTCCATTGCAAATCTTCTCAGGCTGGGAGAAAGGCACATTTGCTTTTTGACCTTCCAGTGAATTATTTCCTGCCATCTTCCTGTCTCCCTTTCCCATTCCTAAGTTTCCATTTGAAGCATCAGCAGCAGACACAGAAATATAGTCATCCAACCGTGGAGTATTTTCCTGCAAGCCAGCATCCTCTGATATGCTCTTTCTTGGTCTGTACTGTGAGCAGTCACTAAGACCATGTTCAATCATACCTGGAAAGAACAGCATACACAAGTATCAGTATCTCAATCGAAATTTAAGTGGCTTTTATGGGGGGGAAAAAAAGGGCTCTTGTGTACATAGAGGAAATTATGTATTTTAAAACTACTTTGGGGAGGGAGGGGTGTGTTAAAAAACTCAAACCCAAACCCTACACTTTCTCTCCCAAAGAATCTGCCCTAACATTTTGCTTTAAGAAGACTGGTTAGAAGATAAGGGTTAGCAAGGGTAGGGTTTATGTTTATTTGTTTGTTTCTTAAGAGCACATGTGGAAGGAAAAGTTTGTATTTTGAGGTTTTAAGGAACTCAACAGGAATGTGTTACTTATTCTGGGGCCCCATCTATGTTACCTACAGGAAATACAGAAAATCCCGTGGCTCCAATTAAGCACAAGAAATAACCCGTAAAGTGCAAGTAGTAAGTGTTAGGAGGTGTGTGCATAGTACATGGAACATGCACACAAGTCACCCATTTTTCAGGTAACATATCAACCTAACTTTATTATCACATAAGTTGATTTCCAAGTGACAGCATAACCTGTCTCAGTTATCACCGGAAAGCATACAAAAAGAAGTTCAAACTTCTCTTCTTACCAGGAAAGAGTGACAAGACAGTCATCAGAGCTCCCACCAATCTATTTACAGGAGAAATATAAAACAGCACCTGGTGGCAGGAGGGAGGGCAGGCAATGGGAGGAAGAGAGAATGCAAGAGAAGAAAGGGGAATTAGAAGAGGGGAGAATGAGAAAAATAACATTACACTTATGCATGACAAATAACACATGCAAACTATTCAAGGCACTGCTTTTTATGTTATATTAGAAAGTTTGCTTACTAGCAAAACTTCCTACAACAGTTCAAAGTAAATATTTAAATGTCTCTACAGAATCCTTATATAATATTTGTTATATAAATATATATATACACACACATGTTTGTAACACGCTTCTCAGTTATTCAGATTTTTCCACTGGTTTTTAAGATTTTTTTCCAAATTGATCCAGTTACTGAGTAACTGACAAAAAAGTTGTTCCTGGCATGCTGTATAAATTCTTGTAGCACATTAAATTCTCTGTTATAAATCAAAGAGGCCAAATAATCTCCATTCCAGAACACTGATACAAACCTATGCAAAAACATTTCTTTTAAGGAGTTATATTAAGGATATGTAGATAAATGAAAAACAGGATAAATGCTGCATGCATTTATTACAGTAATATTCATATGTAACAAAAAATATATTTTGGAAACAGAAGACGTGACTGATATTAATTTTGGTAAAGCACTTAAGGCATAATATGGGAAAACAGAATCTTCTGAATTAAATCAGAGAGACTGGAATTAGTAAATTAGTTAGGAATTCAAAAGGTGGTGTCAAAGGCTGAAATGAAATGAAAGAAGAAATGAAGAAACAGAAGCCAGACTGAATATTACTACTGGAATTTCTTCAAAATAGGCCTTCAGAGTAAAAGGGGGAGAAAAAAAAAACCCGAACAAAACCAAAACAACCCAATCCCAAAAAATCCCCACAAAAGTAAACCTGTTTAAAGATGCCATTTTTATATCCTTAATCAGCACAATACCAGTAAAAAAACATACATGAGCATTACGAGGAATCAAGAATGTAAGGGAATACAGAATGATCCAATTTTATAACTTTGCAGTCCAGTTTAGTAAGCCTACGATGTAATTAAAAGCCCAAGTTTGTGGACTTAGTCTTAATAAGAGACTTCTGCTGTAAGAAAGAAAACCTTTAGAAGAGGCTGATAAATAATAGCTCGTGTCCCACTAGTATTTGCCAGTCTACATGCTAGTGAACAGATGGAACAAAGAGAAAGACCTATACAGCCTTGACACAGGCCAAATGATATTTAATGGTACCTCAGCTGAAAACTGACTATGTATATTATCCTAAACATACTACAAAGAGAAATTGTACAAGATAGGTGAATTCAAATTGCAACAACCACTGAAAAAGCATGATAAGAAGAACAAGTAGCTCATCAGTGGAAAGAGTTTTGGTTGACTCCAATGGGAATAAAAATGTCTAACTTTAAAGATGCTGCTTTATAATGTATATATGAAAAATGCATGATATAATAGCAATGAACTGCAACAGAAAGCTTATGATACTCCCACAGGTTTAGATTCTCAGACACCACAGATTCTTAGCCAAGCTTATTTTTAAGCCTAGCGAAATAATTAAGCCTATAAAGAAGTACCTTGTTTTAAAGAAATCTATTCCAGTCTAGGTTTTTGTTTGGGTGTACCACTTACTTAAGGCAAATACTTTTTTATATTTGTTTCACCAGGTCCCTCTGACATCTTTCTGTCTATAAGGATGCACAGCTCCTTGTCCCTCCCAACCCGACTGTATAGCCCACAGCATCTACATCAGCAAACTGGGTGGTCCTGGCAGCAGAAATTGAAATGATCACCATCTGGAAGTAGTCTTCCAGCCTAATAACAGATGAGAGGTGAAAAAAATTCTTTTAGCCTGTGGAAAAACATCAACCAAATTGCTACGGATCAAAGGAAATTAGTCCCTGGCATTCTTCAGATCAAGGAAAATTGGCATTACGAGTGGCTTCTTGCATATTATATTTAAAGTCTTTGAACATACAGATTCCCACAGTTGTTCTGAAACCATAACATTTGCCAGAAAACAGGCTGTGCCTGAAAACCAAAACTTTCTTTTGAAATTGCAAGTGTTGTCTTCCTGTCAGAGCTTCAGGAAAAACAGACACAAAGCAACCTGCAGATTTGTTCCATAAGCATTCAGTTACTTTCAAAACTACTTTGTATGTTTGACAAATGTGAACACACTTGGGAAACCCTCTCCTCTCTTCCTGTGCATTTGTGTCTTGCGGTTTGAGCAGTTTCAGAAAAGAATCATAGCTCAGTGAAGTATTTTCTTTCTATGTGCTCAAATGCTGAACTGATCTGGTGACCCCTACTGTGCCGTAATTGTATTTTCTCAAGCGTACCTTTTGCGCAGCTTTTAATATAGTCATCTTCAGCATATATTCTCATCATCAAATACTGAGAACTGTCAAGGTATATCTGACCTACAGAACTTAGTGACAAGTCCAAAAGCTTCAGAGAAGCTGCTACATCTATTTTAAAATGGAATAGCATATTTACTGCCTCACAAAAGATACCTCCACAACTGTTTTGATAACTTATAGATTAAATCCTACTGACTTTCCAGCTGTAGCTACCAGGAAATTCTAACATGCCTTCCCAGCAATCTGAAGAAGTTGGGTGTTAACACAGCAGGTTCACTGAAGAAAAAGTAACATTTGGAAACTGAAACAAAGCTTTAAATAGCATTTTTAAACAAAACCAAAACAAAATCCCTGCATAAATATGTCTGGCAGCTGATAAATAGTCATTTCACTCAAAGCTCTTGCTCTAGGGCATTTATATGAACACAGAAGAAAACAAATGTCTTGATTTCACATCTGCTTTCACATTTTGCATATTAAACTTAAATTACTAAAATAGCATTTCTTCTGAGGCAGTAAGATAGCCCAAAGCAAGCACTGAGCCTAGAATTCAGAAGTTATTACCAACTGATACTCTGAGTTCAGCCTGACCTAACAGATACAGCTCTCTTCATTGTCTCGTGCAGGTGTCCATGGAACTCATGTCTGAAGGACACTTCTAGCACTTGTTTCTTTTGGTCTGTCTATTTAAAGCCTGAATCAGAAGTTCACCTTACTGGATCTCTGTAAAGCTGTGCCTTTTTAGGTACTCACATTTCTCATCAGTTCCTCCACACAGGTACCTATCTGCATGATGTATATCCTGTCCCATACTTTACAGTAGGTTAAGTTTCTCTGGTTGCATTTCATCACATTTTACTTTGGCTGGGATTAAAGAAGCAAAGTGTGGACAGAGCAGAAGTGGAGGCAAATTTATAGGTCAACACACAGTAGTTTCTTTTAGCCTAATAACCCAGTTTATATATTGATGCAAAGTTGTTGATATGACTTCAGATGCTTCTATTTTACAGATGAAAAATATTTAACAGATGCATTTCCAATTAAACAACCTGCTTACAAAACGTTACCTTTTTCTCTAGAAGAATCAATTTAAAAAGGATCAAGACCTGAAAAAAAACACAAACAGAAAAAAATGGTGAGCGAACCAGTGCCATTTTTCAAAAATAATATGCAAGCATAACCTTTTGTTCAAGGCTTTATGTTAATCACTGCATAACAATCAAATGACCAGATTTTACCAGTGGAAACTAATGTTCCAATACCCTTTCTCTACCTGAGCACACATTTAAAATAGCATGAAATAGATGAAAAAACCCCAAGAAACAACCAAAACCTCCACAAACAAGAACTGTGTAATTTGAACCATATGTAGATTAGCAGAAAGGACATGTTGTGCAATTCCAGAATTTTAAAAAAACAGTAAACTACATAAACATAAAAGAGTTCCTCCACAGAATTACTGAAAAAAAACTCAGCAAAATACCAAGAATAGTATTCACCTCACCTAATTTTAGGCATCTACAGATGAGGCTTCTAGGTCAGAAGTGGCTGTCCAGACTCTCTACACTCAAGAAAAAACACAGGTGCTTCTGGGGTATGATTGGCAGACATCTGAAGTTAAATAAAAATAAGTTCTACCCCAAAAATCTACTAAGCAGGTGCAAATACACCATGAAATTCAGATTCTCAAAGTTGTTTCCTTGATGCATCTCAGTTAGTAAAAGATCCTAAATGCTATTTCTACTTTAGCTATAGTACATATATATACATTCAATTTCAACAGAAATTAGGAAAAAGGACAGGTCCAAGTCCCCTCAGGTTCTGTGTTCACAGAAGCTACAAAATTTACAAAACACAGGATAAATGCTCCAAGTTGTGTCTGCACAGACTTTAGCAACAGTCTTTTATCATATTCAGCAAATGAGAAACAGGAAATAGAAACAAGATCACAAATGAGATAGCATTCGCACTTTCAGATAGGATTAAAAAAAGTCACACAAACCTAGAAATCTCCAGGAATCCCTCAGACTAACAAAACTCCTTAGTCTGAAATGTGTTTTCATTGAAGTTATGCAGGTGGAATGGGAGGGAAAAATCAGGAGCCTCTAAACAACAGTGCTTAGGAAACAGTCTTCTTACTCTTAGCTCAGGTATGTCTAGGTATGTTTATTTTTCTGTTCCTCACAAAGCATTTTACTCCCCAAAATAGTGCAGTCCTTTAAATATCAAGTAGAGAATGCCTACCTTGTGTCTAAAATGCAGAACAAGATCCCGAGGAGACAGACCTGAGACACCAAAAAGAGAGCAATTATTACAATTCAACAGCTGATAGGGATACTAATTTACTTCTTGTTACCATTTTTCAGCGTGAGGGACATATCCATTATGGATTCTGTGTGAACCTGGTTATTTCAATAGCAGAATTCATACTCAATTCTTTTGGTTTTTTTTTCCAGCAGGAGCAAGAATTCATCGACAATAGGGACAATAATAACATGAGCAGTTGTGCTCTGAGTTAACATCTGTTGGCTGCCATACAGCATTAGGGAAACACTGAGGTAAATACTACACTGTGCATTCAGAGAGCAAAGGGAACAGTCAGAACTGGGTGGTGAGATACCCTAAATAAGGGGTAGATGCAAGCTTGAACAATTTGATGGTGTGGGGTGCTCAATCTAGAAATTAATTACCAAAAGCAGATAAACAGCTGCTAGTCAGACTGTTAGGTAAAGGAGTAATATGGCTTTCAATCTGCAGCTAACTACTATTATGAAAGCAACATTCCATTTTACATTTATTTAAATCCATTAATAAAGAAATGCAGAACTCTGGTGTTTAATCTATTAATGCACATAAACAAATTAGCTCAAGAGAGGCATGTGTTGTTTAGCGTAACATCATCCCTGCTGCTTTGTACAAAACAAGTCACTTACCAAGATAAACTTGTGACCCTTCTAACGAAGTATTGCCCAAGGAACTATTCATATGATCATAAAGTTCCTGTAAAAGTTAGAACAAAGGTGAAAAAAAAAAACCCAGAAGGTGTCAATGGCACATGGTCACACAAAACCCAGAATAAATAAAATTCACTTATTTAAGGATTTTAATGGCTTATTCCAGAAAGAAAACTAAATTTTACTAATGGAATCAACAGAGATACAGGCTGACAACCAACTCATATCTCATTACAAATCAGAAAGTTGAGTCTGTCAGATTAGGGTAGTACATTTAGTTCATGTTAAAGTATTACAGGAGCTGAACAACTGAATGATTTATGCAAAAGGAATATTTGAGCACTAAATTAAAATAAGTTTGTGGCCATACACTGAAGGCTGTCCTGTGTGGATTTTACTGGAAAGTTACCTTTAGAATTGAAATTTGTGAGAAGTCTTTTTCTTCAAAATATGCATGTGTGATGAGTTGCAGCTTTGCCTGAAGTAACCCATATAAAGGCTTGGAAGAAAAACACAAAAGCAAGTGAATAAAACTATTTAGTCACTCATTTTGAACTTTAATCTTCTTCCATGCTTATCTTGCAATACTGACACTTCACTATACATGGGGTTCATGGATGAGTAGTCCTCAGTGGCTAACTCCCACCATCTTTCTCCTGTGCTCATTTTAAACAATGATGATTTCATTTTCTTTCCATTTGCATGTACCATACCCTCACTGAACATCTTTCTGGAAAAGCAGTTTCCTGCTTTAATGCTGTTCATAGTAGTAATAGCTCCAGTAATAGTTCTTTCTTCAGCTTTAAGCACAAAAATGAATTTCTGTTCCCTGCCTGGTGACCAGCAGCTTTTGATGAATAGATAGAAATAAAAAGTATCTCTTCAAAGTAAGAATATGCTGTATGTGTGGCTCTCAGAAAACCTCCCTCACAGTTGAAGGTGGTAGCCACTCCCTCCAGCTACTATGCTAGATGATCTTTGAGGCCTTTCCAACCTTACCCATTCCATTATTATACTAGCCAAACTCCTCGATTCTACCACATGGAGTTAGTAGGATTTAAGAAGGATCAGAAGTGCAAATAGGTATCCTCATCCTATTCGCATCCTAATCCTTTTCCAGTTACAAACAGATACCACAAATCAAGGCAGCTCACTCAAATGCCACAGCCTTCCAATTCAACTTTACTCTGCAATGCCTAAGACAGATGTTTGAAGCCAAATGTTCCAAATAAGAATATGGAAAAACAATTGTTAAGGTTACCTGAAAGTGTTTCGGGAGTTAAACAAACATTCTTACCAGCTGGCTGAGAACACAGACACTTTTCTGTACAGTTTCTCGGGTGATGTCTGCTTGCCGTACTTTCAATGCCTAAGAAATAGAAGTATTACAGTGTTTTTACCCAAACATAATTTGAAAAGGAATTCTTTCCCAAGTCTAATTGCCACATACTCCCCTATCGAAACAAAATCCTAAAACTAGCTATGATGGGATATCCAAACCATGCAACAGTATGCTCTTATGTTTTCACAAAGGATAGGCTGGTAAGGACGGGCATGGGTGTCTTCCCCTATGTTAAGGAATGTCTAGATTGTGAAGAGCTGCCTTTGAGAAACAGCCACAAACAGGTCAAGAGTTTGTGAGTAGAAATCAAGGATAGCACCGACAAAGGGCACCTGGCTCGGGTCTACTATAAGCTCCCTGATCAGAGCAGCCTGTTGACAAGGCCCTGCTTCAACTACGGGAAGCACTGTGCTCACAAGCTCTCATCCTAATGGGGGAATTCAGCCACTTGGATGCTGGCTAGGAAAGCAATGAGTCTGTGGATGCCTCATCCCAGCTTTCAAGTATAAGCTGGATGTGGCTTTGAGAAACCTGGTCTAGTGGGTAGCATCCCTGCCCATGACAGGGAGTCGGAAGTAGATGATGTTTAAGGTTCCTTCCAACCCAAACCATCGTATGACGATTCTATGATTCTACCTAGTAAAAACACTGACATGTCAGAGCTGTATTCTTATCTCACTGTGTCCAGCAAAGATCCAAATACAGCTGTGACAACTGGCAAAGCACTGTTTAAAATACACTAGCGTGAGAAAAAGGCAATAGTCTGGAAAAGGAAATAGCATTTTAACTTGGGGGAATGTACAGGAAAGAAAGGACAACACATTACTTGCTCTTCTCTAACATCATCTGTGAAAATGGACCAGATTAAAATGTCTCTGCCCAGAAATTGTTTGTTTCATACTCAAGCATCTTTTTTGAGCCATCCATAAAATAAAAGCTTATCCATAAGCTACACTCTCAGTCAAGACAAATGGTCCCAGCACTTAACAGCAAACCTAGAAATGGTGAGGGCAAAATATACATAAATGATTCATTTAACTGTACAAAACAGAAAATGTATGGACTGCGGCCCACACATCAAAAAGTACAGATGGAGAGAGAGAGTGCTAGAGCTGTCATATGAAACACATTAGGTTTTATTCCAGTTTCAAATAGTTCACTTTAAATATCTCTTTATCTTCTTAATTGGTTACTAAAAAGCATAAACTGGAATCAAGAGCACAATAAAGCCATGGTTAAATACAGCAAGACTACAAATCACAGAATACAGTGAAGGCCGCTGCAAAACTAATGAGCGAATGAAAACCAACATGGAATTTAGTTCAAAAGAAATGGAATTAAAAACTGCGCATGCAAAATTTCTCCTAGAGCAAGAACAGGAACTTGAAATATGATCAAGATGTAATTAACACAGAAACAGAGTACATAAATGAGTCATATAGTCAATGGGTACAAATCAAAACTCAAACCCACATGACATTCCAGATTCTTGGCAATTCACTGAAAAAAGAAGCAATTTTAAAAGAAATTCGTAATAACGTCTCGATTTTAAGTGTACAGATCATATTACCATTTTTGAAAACATGGGATGATTTGAGTAGATCAAGTACTTAATTTCCTCAGTGTGATCATGTGCACACTGTGGGTCTCCTCAATTTTCCAGTTTTACTGCTAATGGTTGGCATCACTAAACAGCTACCATGAATGGGAAGATTCCAGTCTACTCTGCAAGTGTACATTTGGCAAAGGAAGTGGGTGAGAGAAACATCTCTACACTTGCATGGTCAGATCCCAGGATGTACACAAATTCCCTGTGGGGAGAAATTACAACTTTTTCCGCCCAAAAGGCCTACTGCCTGGAAACTTAACTTTGCCACCTAACAGACTATCAATTGAGTTTTGCTCCTTGGTGCTGATGGGTGGATTGGCTTTCAACAAACAAAATATATTTTTCAATTGCCTTGAACATTTCAAAAGATGTATTGGAAAATACTACTGCTGATGTATCGGAAAGAATACTCAAGTTCTGGAGCTACATACTGTGAGCTTTTTCACAGACTTTTAGTGTAAGGCAATCATGCAGCTTTTGCCTGTTGGTGTAATGAAAGCCACTGAATTTTAGGTTTGTTAATGTATCAAGCCTATTATTCATTAATGTAATTAATTCACAACTTGGAAAGTTACCTTTGCTTCAATCTGCCGATAGCAAGAGATGCCATACACCGTGGTTCGATCCCCGCATCTTGGAGGCAGATGGAAAAACACGGTATCTAGAAAAAAAGACAAGACTATTTTATAATTTACTCACAAGAGTTTGGTATATTTATTTTCAGCATCCCTTAAAGGTTTACTGCAGGATAATTTGTGGAAGAATCTCCAAGTGTGCAGGACAGTTTCATGTTTAGCCAGACCAAGCCAACATTGCTTTTCAGAAGCAGCTACTGACAGCAGAGAAGCACCACTGAAACCTACAGGCATGCTGCTTTCCAATTCAGGACAAAGGAACAAAGGCAAGGCATTGTGAGTCAGTGTGTACAATTGGGAGTGTGATGCCATTAAGAAGGCAAACACAGTCAAGACAGGAAAAAAACCCCAAACAGAAAGGATACATACAGTTGAAAAGTTAGAGAAGCTCCTACCACTGCCAAGGTAGATACCTGCACCACCACCAGCACTACACTACCAAAAAGCATTTGTGCTCTTAAAATAAATAAAAAACAATTTGTGCTTTTAAAATAAACCTAGTGTTACAGAAAATAATTACTGTCTCTGCACACGTGCAAAACAAAAAACGAAAGTGTCTATAAAATATGACAAGAGAAAGACTTTTATGGCTTGAGCTATACACACACACCTGCTGCTACTGCAAAAAAGTTGCTAAATCCTAAGCAAAGAAAGTTGCCCTCTCCTTCCAAAACATGACTGAAAACTTTTTTGAAACCAACTATTAAATTTTGTGTGCTTCATAGTAAGAAAATGAACAGGAGAGACAATCCCATATGCATTATGACCAACAGAGAGGTGGACTTCTTATAACAAAGCTTACCACCTTGATCAAGTTTATATGCTGGAGATGACCTAGGGTTTTAGAAAGCCTGCAAGACGATTTCCTGTACCAAGTCATCCTCTTTGTACAAATGCAACTACCCACAGGAATTAGTTTAAAACTTAAAAACCAGGTATCTCATAAAGTTACAGTAAATAAAATACAATTATTATCAGAAAATCTATTTGCCTCGTTCAAATTCATGTGTATTCTTGCCTACAAAACACAAGGATATATATATTTCCCCTTTGCTGCCAACACTTTTTTTTCTTACCAAAAAATAAACATTTATATTCTTCTAGTACAGCAATAAAACTGCTCAAAGTTGAGTATTAACTGGAATGATGCTGAGACAAGAGATAGCAGGTAAATACAGCTGCATGTGATTTTCCTAGCTTTGAATGTAGCCTACTTCTTGTAATGTATTTAACAATGCAAAAATTCAGCAAAAATCATGACCCAGAGCAGTCAGAGACACTCTTATTGCTGCTAGGAAAGGGATTATTTTGATAAACTTCCTTTGTTTCCAAATGAGATCTCCAAAAGCTAGACAATAAGGAAGCTAAGTATATCAAGTTAAAAAACAAAACAAATTAAAAGTAGTATTAAAAGGTTTCTGTGATTTTGCTGTTTAAAGTGACTTCCTTGTTGTCTGCTCTGCAGAAAAAAAAAGATTAAACGACTGGAAACAAATATAAATGTCAGGGAGGAATAGAACTGCTAATAAATTAATAAATGCAATACTAAAATAATAAAAGGTGCCACAAACTTTGTGGTGACTATATGGCAAATGGACATTTGTCTTTATTCAGCCAACAAATACCCTTTTAAAGCTCATGCCATGGCTTTACCACACCAGCCATACCGACATGGCTTTCCATGACTTGTAGGTCATTTTAAGAATCTCTAAATTCGTGGAGGAGAATTTATTCACCCTTCACAGAGCTTCTAAGAAAGCCAGCAGCCTTGCTTTGTGCTAGAACTATGTAAAATTGATATGTCACCCTGAAGTTTTTACTGACATTGAATTCTGGATGTAGGAGGTACACCTCTATTTGCACCTAAAGGAACATATCATTACCAATGTATTCTGCAACTTAAACAAACAGTGCAGGAAGTCTAATAGAAAAAGAATAATTGGTCAGCTGTTCAGATATCAGTTTTTTTCTTTGAGTTGCAGTAGAAATACACACAACTTTTCTCTCGCATTTCTCACCTTCCTGATAGTTGTGAGCGCCATCCGGTAAGGCAAGAAATGGCAAGTACTTCCATTCCTCTGGTAAACTCTGGCTGTCATGTCCTTCTCCAGGTTTTAGGGGAGGATAGGAAAATTCAACCTATTCAAACAAACAAATGAAAACAAAGGGGAGAAAAAGAGAGAACACATTACAATTACCATACAAGCAGGCCTCTATGATTCAGCCTAGCATTTTTTTCCTACCAGTATTATGGAAAAATAGTGGTTTTCTTCCAACTAGCATTCCTTGTCTCTTCCTTCAATGAACCCACAGACTGACTTGTCAGGTTTAACTGACAGGCCCTGGGCAGATTTGGCTTCTAGAGCCTAACTGCCCTTCCTCAAGAGAAATTAAAAAGACTTCTTTCAAACAGAAAACAGCACCCAAGAGCTGAATATCTTCTTCCCTGTGTACACAGAGCCAGCAGCACATTGTCACACCTGCAATATCAGCAGGGGTGATTGCTGGGGCACACATATCCAGAAAGCAGATTTGACTTCTGAGCTCTTCAAGTGCTTATGACTAGGTAATGCTAACACATGCAGGCTGCTCTTTTACCCTGCAAGACATTGAATCATCTCAGAAACTATACTAAACAGTAAAACACTGGCTTATATATTTTTATGTCCCTGACTGCAACATGTTCTACACAATGGCCAAAAGTATTTCCTTTTCCTTTCACTAAGAAATCCTGCTTTTCAATTTTGCCTTTCATTTAATTGCCACTTACCTCTTTTTCTTAGAAATAGGGACAACCTTTCCATTTCTTGCACTACACTACACATGTACCACAGATCCCCACAATCAGGATCTTCACAGCGCAATCCTCTTTTCCTATGGAAACCCTTCTGGGTTTCCAGCCACTTCTACCAACTCTTTTCCAGATGGCATTTCTTAATTCAGTGAACAAAATCTAAACACAAATTTCTCAGTAAAAGAAACTGTTTATTGATACTGCAACTTATCTCCAAGGATATTTAGTTACTGAGCATAACTAGTGAGCTGTAAAATGTATGTACACATAGAAAATAAAAAGCATGAAAAAGCAAGCATATAAATAATCTTAGCATTTGATTGATAATGAAATAAAATAGTAGTAATAATAATAACAGCATCAAAAGAAAAAAAACCATAAAATATTAGAGTACCAAGGAAAATTGAAATTCTTCACCTTAACACATGATGTCACTGTCTACAACTGTTGCCAGCTTGAGAAAAAGGCACAAAGGACAAGAGAACACCATGAGAAATCAGCCTTGATACTTGTTGTATCTACTCCAAGTTTTCTTATTCCTTGTTACGATGGGTTGACCCTGGCTGGACACCAGAAGTCAACCAAAGCTCTTCTATCACTTCCCTCCTCACCTAAGTAAGGGAGAGAAAATATAATGAAAGGCTCATGGGTCGAGATAATGGTAGGGAAGGATCACTCATCAGTCACTGTCATGGGCAAAAGAGACTTGGCTTGGGAAAACTAACTTTACACCAATAAAACAGAGTAAGATAATAAGAGGTAAACCCAAATCTTGAAAACACCTTCTCTCTACCCTGGGGTGGGTTAATTGCTTCCTGGACTTAACTTTATTCCTGATTCTCTGCCTCCTCCCCCAGCAGTGCAGGGGGACAGGAATGGTTCATCACACGTTGTCTCTGCTGCTGCTTCCTCCTCAGAGGGAGGACTCCTTCCCCTGTTCCAGCATGGGGACCCTACCCCACCAGACTGCTCCATGAACTTCTCCAACATGAATTCTTCCCACAGGCTGCAGTTCTTCACGAACTGCTCCAGTGTGGGTCCCTTCCACAGAGTGCAGTCCTCCAGGAACAGATTCCAGTGCAGGTCCCCCATGGGGTCACAAGTTTCCAGCATAGGCTTCCCATGGGGCCACAGCCTCCCTCAGGCTTCCACCTGCTCTGGCATGGGGTTGTCTACAAGTGGATCTCTGCTCCACCACAGACTTCCATGGGCTGCAGGGGGTCAGCCTTGCCTTACTGTGGTCTTCATAACAGACCACAGGGGAACCTATGCTCTAGTGCCTGGAGCATCTCTAGCCCTTCCTTCTTTGCTGGCCTTGGTGCCTGCAGGGATGTTTCTCTCACATACTATCACTCCTCTCTCCTCTGGCTGCAATTTTCATCTCTGCAATAACTTTCCTTCTCAAAAACAGGATTCCAGAGGTGCTACCACCACCCCTTATAGGCAGTCACCAGCTTTGGGTCTCTCCTTAGCTCTGTCAGACATGAAGGAAGCTTCCGGCAGCCTCTCAGAGAAGCCATCCCTGTAACTATGAGGAGGAATCCATAGAGTCTTTTAAACAAAATATGCCTCTCAGAAAAAAAGAAGCGCATCTGACTTCTAAATGAGAGACAAACACTGGGATCAGCATCCATACAAGGAACAGAGAAACTGTCTGCCATTTAGTACACACATACATCCTGAGAATTCCCTGCTATCCTTTTCAAGTCACAGATAAGAAAATTAAAATTGTAGAAACTTCACATAAATGTCTGCACCATCATACCTTTTGCTGATGTTCAGATTCAAACTGGCTGGCTGAAAACACTGTTTACAGAATTATTAGTAGAATCTTGCAGGAGTAGCTTCAGCAATAACTACAGCACAGTTACTAAGTTTAAAACAGATAGTCAAGGAGTATCTACACTTATGTCCTGACTCAGGTATTTTATTTCACTGCATAGCCAACAGAGAGGGATTCAGATTCTCCCTCTGAAGGAGCTTCTTTCTAACAAATACAGAACAAATTCTGAGTTCCTTTGATTCCAGCAAATACCTTCAATGCATCATTCCTGACAGGGAAATACTATAAGTAAGGATTTAAGACATCATTGCTTCCAAGCACCTTCAGAATTACCATTGTATTTAACACGTATTCACTAAGGACCTTTTAAATTCCATAGTAAAGCTGAGAAATCTGGCTTCTGTGTTCTTTTTACAGTGTGAAATTTGCTGAAGAACTACTTTGTTCTAGCTCACAATATGCTATCAACACCTCAGCTGCTATCAGGTAATTCCAGCAACGGGGATTTCTGCAGGCTCTGTCAGTTCCAAATTCAATAAACTCTACAGGCATTAATGACACTGATGACAATCTTGTTTTCTATTAGTAGTCTTTTTTCAAAAACCAGTTTTAATCTAAATTTCTGTATGCATGTATGTGTATAAGAGAGAAGATCACAAAACTCAGGAAAATCAAAACTAAAACTGCTTAAGTGGCCTTAAATAATCTGATTTACAGATACACTTTACGATAGACCTGATTTACATTATGACATACTATTATTTCTCCTCCTCCCCAAGGAGATCCATGTAGGAAGTATCCCAGTTTCTAAGGAGGCATCACATTTATGTAGTTTAAGAGAATTGCTGCTGGCCAAAGTACCAAAAGTGTGGAAGTAACAAAGAAACAGGAAAAAGGACAACCCAACAGCAAGAAGAGCACGCAATGCCCTGGAGGACTTCCTTCCATCCCTCCTCCAACTTAGCAGTGCCCAGTGACGAGAAATTTTGACTTTTTGATATTAAATAAGCAGTCATTGCAGGTGGGACTCATGTCAGCTGACTGTACATCAAAAAGCAAGATATCTGAGGCAGTTTTCCTAAGCGTTCTGCAAAGTCAGAGAAAACAGACACCTGCAGAGGGTGATTTATCTGATCTGCTTCTTTTGACAATCTCTGAAGAGAGCCAGCTCTAAATCTAACTTGCAGATGACTGACTTAACACAGATGAAACTCATCCTAATTGTTCCCCATCCTCTAGATGCTCTGCTTGATTTCTCCAACTAAATTTGCAGACTTGTATCAATTGCAGTTAGGAATCCTTTGCAAGGAAAGAAACTATTATTTCAAAAACAAAGTACTATAAGAATATTGAGCAGCTTTTAAAAAATGGCTAAAACCTCACAGTTCTTGAAAATTATGAAACTGAGCAGTATACATGTATAAAGGTGGTAATAACGGGATAAACAGAATTTCAGTTCTATCAGTTCTGAGTTTTCAAACAACTAGAGTCTCAGTAAAAACCTTTCCCAGCCTGTGTGTGCAAACTACAGAGCAATGCTCCTAGGGAAGGCAACTTAAAAAGTTATTTTCTTACTATTTTCCACCATAAACCCAAGACAAACCATAACAGGGGGAAGAGATGGGACTACTGAAGAGATCTGTCTCACACCTCTTTTTCACCCTCTTCATAGAATGAAAAAGAGGAGCTCATTTGTTATTTATATAGTGGCTTGTTATGTAAATCCACCCATATATGCATGTGCATGCAAACGTGCACTTAAATGTCACTGTATGTCATTAATATATATATCACTAAAAAAATGCCTCCAAATATGAGAAATAAAATATTTTCATAAAGCCCAGTAGTCAGCAGGAACAAAGATATAGACACAAGTTTTCAGAGCTGACTGCCAGTGAGAATTTTACAGGTTTTTGTCTCCTCAGTTGAATTAAAGAAGACTCCTCAACAAGACGAAATTCAAATTCAAAGCTGAACTCCTGAGAGACTTCAAAAATGCAAATACATAAAACATGAACTAGTATCTCCATGCATTTCTTACTCTTCCAAGTGTCAGGGATCTTCATTCCAGCTGGAAATATTGCTCACACCTGTCAAGCACTGATGGCAATGCTTTTTGCCTGTTCAAACTGTCATGTTCTGTAAGTAGATAGGTCCTGACGGATTTCAGAACTAAAAACAATACACAATATTGTCTTGACATTTAGGGGAAAAATAAATAACTGTGCTCTTCACTACACAAAATACTTCAACTCTTGTGAATTATCAAGTTAAAATAAAATCTAGTTTTTAAGAATTCCTTAAATGGAAGTACAACTGAATTTCTGGAACTAACATTTTTTATTCTTCTGGAATTCTGCAGCATTAAGTAACCTTTAATATGCAGTCTGCATTGAATCGAACAGTTTGGATGCAAAGCACCAATGAACACACAATTATAGTGGAAAAAAAAATTCAGGTATTCTGGTCTTGTTCTTGTCTTTAAAGGCACTTCCTAGCCAGAATAAATTTACTACACATTCATTAAATCACAGTAAGAAAATATGAGAGCAGGCAAGGAAAAATGTATTTCAGTTCCTACATCTAGGAATTAACATGATAGTTCCTCTTTGAGAAAAATGCATTGATAGTGTCTTCTACTGAACTACAAGTACACAATCAGAAGAGAGGTTTAAAAAGGACACTGATAAAAGAGGAATTTCTAAATATATGTGCATGTCCAGCTAAACTATTGCACTCAAATATTAGACAGGTAGTTGGCATTAATTTTACACTCAGGTAAGGTTGTTCTCCTTATCTATGAAAAGTGCTTAATTGTTAATCAAAAGAGAATCCTCAGTGAGCACTAAACAGTGGTAATTTAAAATGTGCTGACAACTCAGTATAACCTTCCCATCCTGCCCACTTCATCTACTATCACATTTGAATTATAGTCACAATATAAGTCCCCTCTTTAGTATAACAGGTACTTTGGAAGATTTCTCTTCAGATAAGTTATGAAAAAACATCTGGACCCAAGTAAGTTTTTGCATTGGTACAATGGAGAGATTATTAAATCTTAAAAAATCTGAAATCTTCAGAATGACAGTATTATGTCAAAGACCCAGGACGCTTTCAGTAGGTTACAGAATCTAATTTACAGGAAGCAAACCCATTCCATCCTCTAAACAATTGTTTTGATTTCTCCCATTGCTTTGACTGCAGCAAACAGGTAGGATAATTGCTTGAAATGAAGAAAAGGAGATCAGCAAAACCCACTAATTATACTTCTATTTAGAAAATCTTTTCCCTTCATAAATTGTTACAACACATTTAACTTAAAGGACACCAACCCCTCCTCTCTAAAAAATAAGGGCAGAAGTATGCTAATTAGAGTATAACTCTAATCAGCAATAATCAAAAAAACCCAACAGATGAAAATTACACCTAAAACTTGATACCTCATTATAAGTCAGTATTTGTTCTTCACTCCAAGTAGGGATTTCTAAAATCAGTTTTCCCAATTTATTAGTCCTAGCACTGCCAGACCCAGAGAAGACCAGCACAACAATGACCTTATCTGAATCACCATAACAACTGCAGCACACAGCCAAACAAAAATCTAAGAGAATTGTTTATCTTTCAGCTCTAAGAACAATTTATTATTTGAATAACAATTGAATTTAAATGACAAACTTCCCCCATTTTTGCACACCAGAACCAACAGATCAGGATCTGCAAGCTGAAGAGCCCATGCACATAATAATAATATCCATGCAGTAATATAAGGACCTCTAAGAGGAGAGTTTTAAATATACATTATACATTTATATAAACATGAATATTTGTAACAACTATGTATAAAACATGTATCTATGCATACAAAATATATATATGAAGAATACATATAATACTTATATAAATATATTTTTAAATACACTAGATATATATAAATAGCAACAGCAAAAGAAATCCCTATATCACAAGGAAGCAGGGCATAGTGGTTTCTCTCCTTTCAGCTCCTGAAATTGGTACTTCCTCACATTTCCATATTGCTAAAGCCACAGAGTGGCCACTTAGAACACAAGTTCTAAGGCACCATTTGTACGCACAATACTACCATTGAAGTTTGCTTCAAAAACTCTGACTAGGTTAGGAAAGTTCTGACTCTTACCGAGGCCCTTAAAAGATAAAATAACCTGAAACATCAAAACCTTTGTTTTCAACATCATGCTAGTATGCATTCTAGACACTCTTTCCAATTATTTAATATTTTATTTTTATAGTCATAGAGTTCAAGCCCTACACAAATACTGTGCTTTGGAAGTTTGGGTCTTATCAGTCTCTTCTAAGAAAGAAGAAAGAAACAACAAAAAAACCCACACTCCTCCTAGAAAAGAAACTTAATGCTACTGCAATCATTCCAGCCAAGAGGACTTGCTAGGGAATTTCATGCCATCAAGACAAGATTCATACCATTACACAAAGCAAGAATTAATATAGGATGAAGTCTCGCAAGAGAGAGCAGCTTCCCTGATTAAACAAGTGAGGGCACCCCAATCTCTACCCCTAACAGAGATGTCTGTCCAACACATCAGCCAGTGGAGAGACTGGGGTCAGCAGCAGCCAATTGTTCACCCACAGATCGGCTCTTAATGTCCATCTTGCTGCCCACGGGCTCTTAATGAGCACACCCAGCCACAAGGACTCTGGAATTTCCCCTCTCCAGGGAGAGCACTGCAACCCCACACATGAGACTCAGATACACAGCCTTTCCTCAGTTCTGCTCCACACCCTGGTTCCCAATAGCAAGGTGCTGGCAACAAGTTGACGAATGACACACTGAATCCACCCTCCCCTGGGAAAATGCGAGGACCAGGACAGCAGGCACGCTTGTAAGAGCTTTTACTCATCAGTTTAGAAATAGCCATTGTGTCATTCACCCAGCATCTACTGCTGAACCAATGCAGTCCAAGCGAGCCATCACTTGGTCTTTATGAGCCAACAAGCATTCAGACTCTCTGCCACAGCACATCTGACGGGCCTAAAATTGCTCTTAGTGAATTTGCTCCTTCCTCACAAGTTTCAACATCAGAATTACTCTTGAGAGCCAGCAAATCTGGTACACTACCATGCATGAGGCTGAGAAGTTGCACAAATACAGTAACATAATGAAGCACAGAACACAGTCTGCTCTTGGTGATCCCAAGGAAGGAGGCCGGCAGCCCCATGTCTTGCCCCCCAGGATGTTGGGGCAGCAAAGAACTTGCTTTCATAACTTGTACCCACAACTTTATTTGCTTTTAGAAACAACATGCTCCCTAGGTGTATTAACTCAGTACCTCATATAAGCTATGAGATGGATTACCAAAATTAGGCACAGATCACCAAGTCAGCCAATATTAGGACAGGGAACATGAAGTCAAGCCTTGCAAGTTCCAATTTACTCCTGTAGGAGTGACCTCTTTTCAGTGATTTTACAGCTTTGAACCTCCCTTTATTCTACATGTATGTACATTATATTGCCACCTCAAGTGCCAAGAGCTCAAGCCACTATTTGAAAACATTCTGAAATAGGTAAATGAAAGGAGCAGCAGAAGTATAGAAATACATGCTTTATTCACTTAGCATTCATTCATTTATTCAAGAGAAAGGCCAAGATTCCTGGCACAGGATATTTAAATAACTACTCAGATGTTATGACACATACAAAGAACAGACAAATCATAAAATGAAAGTTAAGTATGATGACTTTATGGGAAGCATTACATAACTGCAAATGGGTATTTAGGAACCTTCTCTCAACTTGCATATCAGGGCAACTATGGAAAAATATCCAGTGTGGAATCCTTCCTTCAGTATGGAATACTTCACTTCCCAGGCAGCACTTCATAGAAGTGACTGCAAGATTATCAAAGTACAGGGTTCTTTAAAAAACTAAACAAAGAAACAAAATGAAGAAACAAACAAATCAACCACACTCCAAAGCTTTTCTTGAACACTGAACACTAAGTACTATGTAAGTGGATTAAACAGATATGCAAAAAATGGAACTCATCATTAACTCTACACAAGAGATCAGAATCTGCAGCACTGTTTACAGAAGTACATGTGTACTCAGCACTTCATCGTATATTTAAAATTATTAGCACCCCATGCCAATTAGAGTAGCCTTACAAATAAAAGTTAAAAGCCTCTTTAAAAGTTACAAACTGTTGAGCACAAAATCCACGTATTTTAGACAAAAGACTAATCTTTGATACTTGATGTATGCTATGATTAACTTCATTAGAAGATTTCATGCTCATAATGGTCCTTTAAAGTGCTTTAATATTATTAAAGCAGGGAAAAAAACCAAAATAATTGTGCTAATGTTTACAGGTTATCATCAATAGAAATAGGAACAAGGCACTTCAGCTTGATTCCAGCCTAGTTCCTTTTCAACTTATTGTTGTTTCTGTTGTTCCATTAACAAGATCTTGTTTAATCACTAGACAAGATTACCTATTGCATAATACCTGCCTACTGTGCTCCCACGAAACAAAGACATGAGGAATTTAAAGACAAAGCATACACTTCACTTGCATGTTTAAGAGCAACAAGCACATCTACAAGAATCACAGCAACTACTGCAGTGACAAAGATCAAGAAGAGAAAAAAATAGTTTTCCAGTACAGCAGAGTCTTAGGAGAAAGACAGCAAACAAAACAGGGACTATGACAGGCTGGAAAGTGCTCCCCTGAAACTTCCCATCCATGGAATCTAAGGAAGAGAAAAACTTCAATATTTCCCTCTAGAAAAAATGTGCTACGATCAAGACAGCAGCAGACCTGGAAATATAGGCGGTTCACAAGACCTGATAAGAAGTGCAGACTGACCTTGTTCATTCCTTAGACATCTGCTAATTCTGCAAAGTCAAGACTAAGTTGCCAACATTTCTGCTTAAAGACACCTGCTTCCTAGCCACGTGAAAAAGGCCATGTGAACGGATTGCTCAGGCCATGTCAGGCACTGATTTCTGCAGATCACAACAAGCACCGTCTTCCAGAGTTCAAGTATTTGAAACTCTCAAATGGTGAAGATCACATACACAATTCAGGCAGAATTAAAGGGCATTCTTTTCTCTCAAGGATTATATTCAGGCTCTTCTCTTAAACTGGGTATCAGCTTAATTCCTGATCTTAGGTCTCCTTTGCAAGCCAGGAAGACAACCTCTGGTCAGGCAAGAGAGGGGGACTGGTCTTCAAGCACAGTCCACACAAAAACAGTCTTACACAGACAAGCACTCAGACACTACTTTGGAGACAGCTAACATCACATTTCCATTATAAAGTTCAGTACCTTGAAGGTCCTTACAGCAAACTTTAGGATTCCACGGAAAGATGCCTTTTGGTATTTACAGTAATCCATTCCCACGTCTGTGGGAGCTTGAAATGTCATCCTCCACAGAAGTACAGAAAAGTGGGTAAAGATACACTGCTGTTATTTCACAGATCAAAGATCCCAGGAAAACAAAACTGACCGGCAGTGCGAGCATTCCAGGACACCCAGGGCACTTCCCTCACCTTCCCTACCACCCACAATTTATTTTTTTTCCACAACAAAGTAAGAAATGCATATATTAAAGAGAGCCAAGAGTAAAGTGGAATAATTTTAATTTCTTAAGAGGGTATGTGAGACAATGGTCACCTGCTGCACAAGGTCAGCAGTATTGTGAACAACTGCTCAGGACACCGAGTGCAGAAAAGCTGGGCCTTGCCCCAAATGAAGTGAGATTCTGTGTGGCCTCACTGGTGGTGACACAGGGCCCGAGTTCACTCAGATATGATTAGCTTAGAAACCTTGCAGCATCAGGAGAAGGTAGAGATTGTTGTGGTAGGTCAGGCACTGCAGCAGCAAAAGGACCATGCACTTCCTCAGCAAGCAGCCAGGGGGTTTACAGGGACTTTGTACCTAGCTCTCCTACCCACAAGCTTTTTCAGCTTTGCTGAAATGTTTCTGTCCTCTCCTTTACAAATGCTTCAGCTCTCATTTTTAACTCTGCCTTCAAATTAATTATTTCTAGAATACTTGTAGATATTTTAAGCCTTCCTACACCCTCAGAGACTATTATTTCTCTGCTTCTCCATGTATACAAAGCTTGGAGACAGAGCTCAAGTGACAGTCACAGCACACGTGATCACAACTGGAGAACTGCACCTCAGGACTTTCAGTCTTCTATCATCACTATAAATCAAAGGTCTTTCCATGTATTTTTAACACAACTTGTATCTTCTAGTTAAGGTCTGCTCAGGCTACATTTTTGCTAAAGACTTCTATTACAAGGTAGCTAAGGTCCTTCCACACTAGTAAATGCTTTCGAAAATTAAAGTGTTGTAGGGCAAATTAGATGCTTTATCACTCGCTTGTAATGAGATAAAGTGTTTCATGATCCTGAAAAAAAGCTTTCCCCTTTTTTGCTCTGAAATCACTAGTTACTCACTACTACAGTTCCTCAAAACTGCTGAGGAATTTGTTTTCAGCTGCTCCAGAAGAAAGGCACAACTAGTCCTGAAGTCCAAGTCTTACCACCCTACACTGATGTAGATCAACAGAATCTGCTGCAGTAGGTAACGAGTTGAGCAGCTACATACACTCCAAAATACATCAGACCATTTCTGTGGCAGATTTCCCTTATCGTCACTTTGTGCCCCAATGCTTTTGTGCCTTCAGAGCCTGACAAGTGTGCAGAACTCCTACTGCACCAAAGCTGTGTGTTCTACATTAATGGGCAAGAGTTTGAGCAACTACATACGATGAAGCGCTGTGTTTGCTGTTATTTTTTCCTGAGGCCACTCCTCTTATCCATAGCAAAGAGGGATAAAAAAAGGAATTTTTAATGTTTGTCATTTCATTTCAGATGCATGAAAACCACGACTGAATGTATACTGCCCATGAGTTCTGCCCGCTGCAGGACATCCACTATTTAATGACTCACTGAGCAGGGTTTCCATAATAAGTCAGCCAGCACATACAGAGCCAATTCTGCTTCCTGCCAATTGCCATTCCCTTTCCTTAATGGGCCTGTTGAAAGTGTGTCAAATATTAGGTGGACCTTGTAGTTTGCAGCCCAGTTTCTCCTCCTGTTCTCTGGACACTCTGCAGTAACTACCTCTAATCCTTAGCAAAAAGAGACAGCAACCAGCACTTTTTGCCTATCACCTTGGATTCACAGTTCAACTCAGGAGATTCACAGTAACTAAGAGGCCCAAAGAAACAGGATGGCAATCTCCTCATGCAGACAAACAAAAGCCTGCAGGTTCTCCAAAAGTTTACTCCCTATTTTCTTTTAGAGAAAATTCCTCCCAATATGTTCACAATTTTTAGTGCTTTAGTTTTCAGATAACACAAAGCTTCACGACAGTGAGTGGTAACTCCCAAGCTTTTTACAACTGCCTGGGTAACTGGTAACTTCATCACTTCAAGTGATGAAGCTTCAGAAGCAAAGGCAGCTAACGAAAGAACTTAGCACCAAGAAATCCACAGAAAATCCTAACTCCACACGCATTTCCTAGTAAAACTACAGAGAAAGAGGTGGGAACAGAAACTGAAAAGAGCCTTCTCAGGCAAACCAGGTTGATTCCTGTCAGGACAGGCAGCCTAGCTCTATGATTTTTCAATCTTAAGCTTTCCAAATTTACTCTGAGTGACGTCCATTTGAGCACTGCTGTAGACCTTTGCTTTTCTGCACTTCACAGTTTCAAGTATGAAGTCTGCAGCACATGCTCAGACAGTTCCTACCCACTGGTTCTTGTGCCAAAACTCACTTAGATTAAATGGCTGTTTTTTCCTCCTTATTTTAAACTTTCCAACAGTTTCTTGGAATGCAACTACATGTAATGCAATGTTTCAATTAATATTTCAAAGGCAATTATCAATACTTTAAAGGTCATTGAGAGCAGCCCTGTGGAGAAGGATTTGGGGGTGATGGTTGACAGAAAACTCAACACGGAGCCGGAAATCTGCACTTTGCACATTGTAGCCCAGAAAGCCAACCACATCCTTCGCTGCATCAAAAGGAATGTGGCCAGCAGGTCAAAAGAGGTGATTCACCCTTACCAGCCTCCTTGAGCCCGTGTGTCTGCCCTCTGCAGCTGTCCACCTGGCAAACAGAACCTGTGAAAAAACTACCTCAAAAGCAACCCACTGAAACAAGGCTTGCTTTTTGGTCACCTCAGTTCTCCATTTCAGTTTACCACAACTGCCTTGGCTTACCAGTTGTGAAGAGGCAGGAGAGAAAAAGGAAAGAATGTTTCTGTACCTACAGAGGTGAATACAGCCTCCAAATCTACTTTGTTAGCCTAGCTAGGGAAGCTCTTCTACATTCTTCTTTAATATAGACTACCCAGGGACTATCTCATCCAGTTCTGGAAGAGAGAATTCAAATTCCTTTCTCTGAAAAGTGGATCAGAATTTATATGCTTTGATAAACATATTATCACACAATAGGATTACATATATTGTCATTCTTGCCCTCAAATCACACTATTCTGGTGACTTAGCCTTGATCACATGTGGTCTCAGTTCTATTCCAGATGTTTCCTTGTGTCAATTCCGAAGCTTATACTGTTATTATTCATTCCTATTGCACAACTCATAAGGCACCCCATTTTTATCAATCCAGCATTCCTTACTGTCCGCCTCTTACACAACTTCAGTTTTCCTTTGAAATACTAATTCCTCAAGTTTGCTTATCACAGTTCAATTTTATGGTGTAAACAATACCAGCACCACTTTCAATCTTGAGAAACACTTCTTGCAAGTACTTTTTAAACCAATAGTTCCTGTTCTGACTCAAATCTGTTTCTGCTTCCTCTCCTTCATACTACCCTTTACCCAAGTACCAGCTCTTGCACTAATTCTCCTGTATTTCTACCTTAAAAATAAGTATGATCCATTATCAAGTTCCCAGCAGATTAGAGCTACTCTATTTCTTTCACAGAGGAAGGAATTCAATCACTTATTCTCACAAAACATGCAGGTCAGTCAGGCATGAACTATCTTTAGCAAATGCACATAGGACTCAGCCTACTTAGTTCCATGTTGTTAATTAATTCTTTCCTTGAAAAATTCTCTAGAGTCTTGCATACTACTGATGTCAAACTCATTAGGCTATAGCTGTGCTGCTCCTCGCCTCCAGTTCTTTTAGGAAACCTTCTCCACAGTTCAGTAAAAAATCTGCTAAGTCAGAGGCAAGATACATTTAAAATTAGATCTCTGTTTAGCTTTCCCTTAGGAAGCCTGGCTGTTTGTGGTTCTACTGACTGTCATTCTATTCCTGCAGTTCTCCCTGTGACTCAGCTACCCTGTCCCCTTCCCAAACTGCCTTCCTCTCCAGATTCTCCAGGTCATTTCTTGAGATAAAGAAAACTTAATCTCAGAGGTATTCTGACTTAATTTTTGACAACACCTCAAAAATGTACTTCTATAAACATTTTACTGGCAACAAAATAAAATTCACTGCCACTAATTTATAGTTTGGGGGTTTGTTTGGGTTTTTTTCTTTTTTTTTCCCATGCATCAACACTGCTGAACGTGCAAGAAAATTAATACACACTCCAGAAGAACAGAAGAAACAAAGCTTCTCTTCCAAGAGGCCAACAACAAGGAGAAGGCAAAAACATGCTCTTCCTCCCACAGATACCCAACTAAGGCTCCCCTTGTAACAGAGTTTGACACGAAAGTGCCTGATAAATATCACAAACCTCACAACCAAGATGATCTAATTACTTCACAGGAACTGATCCCGTGAACATCCACATGTGAACAGTGCCCAGACACCCTGAGGAGAAAGGATGCATTCGAAAACCACACACATCTTTCAGAAATTGAGTTATTGCACCTTAGCCTCTGAGGAATTGTGCTTGGATTTTTTGAAGCAATAATTTAGTTCTGAGCTGCCTTGTATGGAATGTGTTTACCTCAGATCAACCCTTGTATAACAATGACCATCACATTCATCAGTATCTTGGCAATTTTTATGAAGGCCAAGAACTCGCTATGGAAAAAGACTCTCTGGAAACCCAACATTATGTCCGTCTGCTCTTGTCATAGCAAAGCAACTGTGTGAGCAGCCCAGCTGGGCAACCACATCTCCTGCTTCAAGGGTTAAAAAAGAATTAAAGCAATCAGAACATAAACTAGCTATGAAATACATGACATAAAATCATTCTACCTTACAGACCAAATAAAGCAGTCGAGTATTCATGAAAGCGGGGAAGAGACAGGCAAAGAAAGCTTAAATCCAGGGTGGGCGTGTTACCCTGGGGCTGTCTGGTACAAGATGTACCTGTGAGCACTCAGTGATGGGCCGGCAGAGACAGAGGAAGGTAGATTAGAACACCATTTGGGGGTTTTTCCTCAGAATTTTCTCTCTGAACGCATTAAACACGCACGACTCGGAACAGATACGGTGCCACGGTGCGTGCCGTCGCCCCTCATTCCCGGGAGCTCACCCCGCCGGCCCTCGCCCCGCCTCGCTCCCGCCGGGAGCGCCGAGGCGGGGCGGGAATGGAGGCAGCTCCATGACCACGAACTGCCTGGGGCGAGTCGAGCCACCCAGCCAATCCCCCCCGGCCGGGGGAGGCCGCGGCCAAGCGGGGCCTCGCCGGCTCCCAGCCCCTCCTTTACCGCCCCCTGACTAGAGCGAAGTCCCCCAGCCCCGCCGGAGGCGCCCCTCCCGCGGCGGCTCCCGCAGCCGGGCAGGCGCCGCTGGGCGCGGGGGAAGGGGCCGGGGGAGGGCTGGGAGGAAGCGCAAGAGCGGAGCAGAGAGGTGGGAGTCGAGGGACACCCGCGCCCCCTCACCTGGCAGCCCTTCTTGTGGTGAAAGCCCACCACCACGATGTGCAGCACCGGGCCCCGCTTCTCCATGGAGCAGCCCGGCGATGGCCGCGCCGGAGGATGCCGCTGTGCCCGGGCTCTCGCTCCGCCCCCCGGGTCCGGCGGGGACGCAGCCCCGGCCGCCTGCGCTTCCGCACCGCCCGGCCCAGGAGGGCGGGCACGGCCCTCAGCACCGCCCTCCGCCCGCCTCTCCCGGCTCGGGTCGCGGAAGTCAGGGTGGGGATTTACCCCCTTCTTCCCTCAAGGGGCTAAACCTCCAAGAAGAGGAGGCTCAGGAGGAATCATCGCTTTCTACAAGTACCTAGGAGGCTGTGGCCAGGTGGGGGCCGGTCTCTTATACCGGGCCTGTAGTGAGAGGGCAAGAGGAAATACGCTTAAGACGAGACAGAGGAGATTCAGATTACATTTTAGAAAAAAAATTCCGTGTCAGTGTGGTCAGGCATTGGAATAGGCTGCCCAGGGAGGTGGTGGAGTCACCATTCCTGAGGCGTTTATGAGGCCTCTGGCTCTGGATGATGTGGGTTAGGTGTAACGGCGGCAGTGCTGGGTGGACACCTGGACTGTATAAAGGTCTCTTTCAACCTTGATGATGATTCTATGATTCTATAAACATGTCTTAGCATACCGTAAGAAAGAAGGCAGTTCAAAGACTTGTCCAAGAGCATGGGCAAATTCAGAGGGAAAAAAAATTTAAATACTGTTTCTTACTGCACTCACACCATGCTCCCTCTTTAACCTTTATTATGATTCAGTTCTGACTGCTTGAATCAATTTAGTAGAGGCTGTACTCTTAATTATTAAGATTCTCTGTGGAAATTGGAGGAAGATAATATTTTTGAAAGAACTATAAAAGAATAATGCTTAAAGAAAATCTCATCGCTAACACAGTACCCAGGGGCTCAAATTATAACAATACAGCATGTAATCACATATTGTTTATCAGATTCAACAGAACTGCTGTTATAGAAAAAGTATACTGCAGGGAACACAGGATAAGCTACAAGGAGCGATCCTTCTGCAAAGGAATAGTTTCTTATTAGTGTTAGCCTGTAACTGACAGTTTACTATAATTTCAAAAAAGAAAAATGCATGCGATACTGGCCATTATCTCCTGCAGTAATGAGATGTCCCCCAAAAGATGCATCTGAGTGTTTACGGTTCATTCTCATTTCATTCAGGAAAGTGCAGTCTGGCATCACTCTTACTGTTATGGATTATGCATTATAGAGGCATCTCAGTGATACTGCTGGATAATGATGGCTTATGGCTTCTTTGAATAGATTATTAGGTATTTTTTTCCTGCTTGAAATTTTGTTTCCTGCTAAAGCAATAAAAACGTTGAACTGACAGCATCAGTCTAGTGTAGGAAAATGAAGTAGTTGACATAATCTATGTTGTTTTCACAGTTCACACTGTATGCATTTATGAGAAAGAAAGGCAACTGAGAGTGGCTATGAAACAGCTCTTGGAAAAGTCACAGAATTTTCCTAAGGGAATTGTCTTTCTCCATGCATAGCTAACAAATAGCAATGAAAACTCAGCCCTACAGTTCTTCTATTACTCAGAAACTTTACTTACCTTGAGAACTACCAGCTATGATATCATTACCATAGTAATAGCAATTTTTTAGTCATTCTTCAAGTCATAGTAATAAGGCAGAGCTCTCAGCTTATGTGCAGTGATACTTCTAGATATGGATAACCTTTCCCTGGGCAGTACAATAGTTTATGTCTGGAAGTAACACCAGAGTGAAGCAGTGCCCATGGCCACTGATAGCTCCCCTCTATTTGTTAGGTATAGCCCAGCTTCCTAAAGAACACAGCTCTGAATTTGTGGAGACAAGCATGTGAATAAAAAATAAATGCCCTTTGATTTCTGTTGAAGAAAAGCATAGATGAAACCCTGGCATGTATCTGAAGTTTGTGTCTTATTTCTTCTGGATGGCAAGCTCACTTTGTGCTTGCAGTAGGTTTTCTTTCAAGCTCTTACCAAAAATGAATGCAGTAATTCCCCTAGAAAGTTAAAATAATATCTTTCTTTTTTTTTTTTGCAGTCAACAAGACCAAATGCAATTTGAATTGTACATTTAGTTGCATTAGGGCACCATGATGTAGGAGGCGGTGTTCCAAACAGGTTTCCCCATGGAAAATACTGTATTTGATCGTGTGGGAATGATAGTGTCATTCTCATGAGATTGATAGGGCTCTCAAACGTGCAAGCAAAAAAAGGGGAGCTTGGATTGTTAAGGAGGTTTGCAGACACAAATGCAATGTATCTTCTCCTGCAACTTTGAAGAGGCTTAGATTTGGATGGCAGAAACATTGCTCTCACATCCTGACTGTTCTCCCCACACAAATACTGTGTTGTACTGACCACTGTTGATGTTTTTACTGCTGTGGGGTCCCTTTGGCTCACTTTGGCTGGAAGGGTTTGCAGACCTCTAATTCATGCTTCTTCAGATTGAATTAGATATGTTTGAAGAAAATAACTGGTCAGAATTGTTTCCTTAGAAAATATTGGTGAGTAGGAAAGCAAAGATCTCTTCCAGTGGGTTGTCAGGGGAGCAGAGATAAGCTTGAGACCCCAGGTGCAGCTGTTAATTATTTGTGAAGCAGATACTGCTCTTGACCCGTGATCCAAATGCTTCCCTATGGAGATCTAGGCTGAAAGGATAGTGCAGGAGGGAATCTTTCCCAATGACTTGCAGCTGTACTGATTTACCAAGGAGTGGAAACATCTGTGTCTGGCCAATCTGTTTGGGGGATATAAAGGAGTGGGTTAGCTGGCCACCTGTTACAAGCACTTGCAGTTTGAGTTGGAGCATGAGGTTGAGAGTCTGGTGGCTGTGCTGTGAGGCAGTAAGGGACATGTGATTGTGCAAGGGGCAGATGTGGTGAGAAGATGTTGTGTGAGGGACAGCAGGGTTAGGTGGCCAGGAAAGGGACGGCGTGTGTTTAGCTCATCATGCAGAATGAAAGAAGGAGTCAGAGCTATGTGGAACTGCCTGTAAGACAAGGAATCAGTACTGTGTGAAGCTGCCTATAAGAGAAGGAGTCAGAGTTATCAGAGAGAGGTCTATGAAGGAAGGAGTCAGTTGCTTGAGAGAAAGGCCTATAAAAGAAGGTGTGTAGAGTTTGCAAATAAAGTACTGGTGAGAATTCTAGTTAAAGGGTTGGTGGTAATACCAGCCCTGTCCATCTCGACATAACTGTGATACTTTCACTAGCCATAAAAGGTGATAATTTTGTTTGTAATTCCGTGCTGGTTTCTTCAGAACTCCATTTCTGCCCTGTCCTTTGTGGAAGCTCTGGAGATTGGGAACAGCAAGCATAAACATCCTTATCACAATCTAATGCACACTGCAGGTGTGATATGGATGTTCTGTTAGCGCCTTTTTTTTCTTTTCAAGACTGATGTAGCACTAAGTACAGGAGAGAGCCAGACAACACTGATAGGAACAGATTGAAGACTGAAACAAAAAGTAATAATGAGCATATGGTACATTCCCACAGTGGTTGTCAAGACAGACAACAAATATCTTTGAAGGTGGGCTAGATAAATTGAAAGTAGACAGATTCCAGAATGATGATCAACCACTAAAGTTTGGGTTTGGCTGGCAGCTCAGAAAGTTGCTGGTCCACTCAGTGGGGAGGGTAAACAGAAGTGAAGGCTAAAACTGTACAGGCTACACATGTATCTCATTCTGTTTATTTTCTTACTCCTGGTTATTGTTACAGCCAGAAAAGGAAACAAAATGCTTTTTAGTCTGATCCTGTTTGACAGCTTTTCGGCACCTGTTACTGGTTTCATCTTTTCCCAGCATCCCATTTGTCCTTGGTCCCTGCATTGACGGATGCATAGGGGCAAAGGCATCAGTGAAAGGGAGGTTGATCTGTTCAGTGTTTTGCGATGTTCTCATTATACCTTGGCCATTCAGGGGTTGCTCTCTTTGTGGCTAGTACTTGAAAACATGAATTTCTGTTCTTTTGTACTTCATTTCACTGGGGTCTCTCGGCTAACTAGTGTGCAGAAGCAGCCAAGGTAAGCACTTCCAGGTGCAGGGATCTGTGCAGTATGGAGCAGGCAGATGAACCCAGATCAGCAGAAGCTGAGGCTGTAACTGCAGCTCAAGCCTTCTTGCACATTCAATCATTCTATTCATGCACAGTCATTCCAAGCTCTGTAACTAGGAACTATTGAAGAAGAGGAATGAGAGAAACTCATAGTTGAACATATTTTGGCCCGAACAAGTGCCAACACTGTTTCTGATGCCATGAGTACCTTAAACAGGCTATATGAAATCCCCATAAAAGTTGCTAGTTAACATCACTGGTGGCAATGTGTGTTACTAAATCCTTTACTACATAGCATGCTGAGGAACCTGAAGAAGTGATGCTGCCTGCATGTACTGTGTGATGGAGCAGAGGGGAGAGAGGTGCAAGCTCATAAGGCATAGCACAGCTCCTACGAGGTCTTTTAGGCCAGTTTCAACTATTGTACAGCTGCTTATGCTCAGAAACAACCTTTGTGCATATGGTCTGTCTTTCTGCTCTCCTGTGATTGCCGCATGGATGTTGTTTCAGTTCTGAGGACAGACCTGGATGCCTTTCCCTGAGGGCATGCTCCAGGGCCTGCTGTAAACATGTCCTGAGTCTCCTGTCTTGAATGTAGAGTCTACCTGTGACTTGTGTTTACTGAAACAGATTTGGAAGGAGTCGGGCTTTATCTGTCTCAAAAGTTGATCCAGACGATTTTGATGGAATTTTGTCTCTTGTTCCTGATTGTGTCTGAAGTAAATAGAAATTAGGTTAGATTTGCCACTAACACAGCTGCCTACTCAAAATCGCCCATTAGCCCTAAACTGGTCACTGCTGCTTTTAGGGCCATTAGTTAATGGAAATGCACTGCAGGCTGTAGTCGGTAAGCCAAATACAATGTTGAGGAATGGAAATTGCAATGGATCCCGTTTTTCCCTCTCAAGCTGTGGAAGAAGGGCACTTTTCCCTTGGGGCTACTCTGCTCTGGAAAGTGCCTGGATGGAACACTGCCCAAGTGCAGCAGCCCTCCTGCCTGTGTGTGTTCCAAACAGCCTTTTCCCAGTTTGCTGCTTCCTGGTCTGTTAGTCATCTAGCTGTGTCATTCCAGTGGTCTGCTTTCACAGTTTGTCTAGATATGGAAGGTGATACCAGCTTTTGAAGTGTCCACTGGTGTCATGGGAGAAGGCCATTATATCCCTTCTTTCTGTTTGTAATGGGAAGATTCAATGATCAACACTTCCTCTGTCTGGGTCACTAATATTGCATCTCTGCTGGGACAGATCTGGTCTCTCCTCTGCAGGCCTTGAGGATAATTAATGGACAGAATCCATAATTTTAGTGTTTACTTACTTTTACTCCTTTTTACTTACACTGGAAAATCCCAAGCTCTGTCAACTTTACTTTTGTCCTCTGCTTAGGTGCAATCAGGGTTCAATACAGTTGGGCCACCTGCAATGGGTTAGACTTTTTCCATACACTCAGCTGATGGATGCCAGGTTATTTTTCTGCATTTTATAAAGTTTTTGGGTGACTCTGGTGATAGTTACCCCCACCCAGAGTCCAGCTGTGTCTAGCTCTGCAGTCTCCAGCACAGGAAAGACATGGATCTGTTGGAGTGAGTTCAGAGAAGGGCCACTAAGATGATTAGAGGGATGGAGCATCTGTCCTATGAGGAAAGGTTGAGAGAATTGGGGTTACTCAGCCTGGAGAAGGCTTTGGGGTGCCTTAATTATGGCCTTTCAGTACCTGAACGGAGCCTACAAGTTCTTGTCGTGACTGGAAAGGGAGAACCAGTTCAAACTGAAAGATAGTAGGTTTAGATTAGTTATTAGGAAAATATTCTTCACAGTGAGGGTGATAACGCACTGGAACAGGTTGCACAGAGAAGTTGTGGATACCCCAATCCTGGGAGTGTTCAAAGGGTTGGATGGGGCTTTGAGTAACCTGGTCTAGTGAAAGGTGTCCCTGCCCATGCCAGGGGAGTGGAACTTGATGATCGTTAAGGTCCCTGTCAACCCAAACCATTCTATTGTTCTGAGGTGTCCTGCTGACATGCTAACGCTTTGCAAAAATCCGTGTTAAGTGAAAAAGCCTTTGGAAAAAAAATCTTAGGTGGTGTAAATAAATGTGGGATATTTCCCATCGCGCCTAATTGCCCCTACCGCTTCACCAGCTCACTACTACACAGCAGAGTTTTCCAAATTGCACCTGAGCACGTAGGAAATACAAAGGTAAATTTAAAAAAAACCGAAAACATCTCCTTTATCTACTTCCGCGGCGGCGCGGGTCACGTGCGCACGCCGCCGCCAATCGGAGCGCGCCGCGGGAGCTCGCGAGGCTTCGGTCTCCATGGCAACACTGGGCCCGCAGCTGTCCGAGCGCCGGCGGAGTGGCCGCCATGGTGAGTAGCGGGAGGGGGCCGCCGCCCGGCATTCCCGCTTCATCCCGGCATGGAGGCACTGCGCGTCGGGCGGCCGGCCCGCAGGCGGGGCAGGGGTCTGTTGTCATGCGGGAGCCTCTCGGGGCAGCTGCGGCCGCCACCTGCCCTGCTGGGCATCCCTGCCGTCCCTGCGGAAACTCCGAGAGCTTGGGGATTTTGCGGGATCCGGTGGCTTATCTACGTATCAGCGTGGCTGACTCGGAGATCAGAAGTGGCCTGTGCTTATGTGTCTATTTACTCGTATAATTTCCTTTCTGTCTGCAATGAATAGAAGCTTTTCAACTAAAAAAAACCACGAAAAAAAACCCAAAAAAACCCAACAAGCTCCAGCAACAGCAAAGAGGTCATTAATTTAGCTTTCGATATGATCCCTCACCTGCCATATGTGGGACTTGGTGGGCAACATCGGGCTTGCAGCCACACTATAAGAGCTGGTTTTATTTAGTGCTGGTGCTGCTTCCTCGACTGCATTTAGTTTCCAGAGTATCGATTGTTCATTCAGGTATCCCAGGATTGCATTGTCACTGGAGCTTCCGTAAGGACAAGGTGATCAGATGAGCTTTTTTGTCTGAGTTACTACATTGCTGTCTCTCCCCAGCATCAGCCATGCTGACAAAATACATCAGAGTAAATGAAGTGGACCTGCCTTTGCATTAGCTCTCCAAGGACTGTGGTGATAAACTCCTACTCTTGCCCTGTTGTGCCTCCTTGTCACTCTTGCTACCTGCATGAGCGATGTAGTCCTGATGTGATTGCCCATGCCAGTAATTCTTTGAAATAGAGGCATGCATACTTAGCCAGGCCTAAAATTACTTCCTTCTTAATTTGCCCTGGTAATATTTGTTTCTGGCCAATAGGCTGTTGAGAAACAAATTCAGATTATCACTTATGATCTCCTTCATCAAAAACAGCATGGCCAGCACATCGAGGGAAGTGATTCCCCTCTGTGCTCTCATGAGACCCCATCTGGAGTGCTCTGCATATGGTTCTGGTGCTTCCAGCGCAGGAAGGACATGGAAGTGTTGGAGCAAGTCCAGAGGAAGGGCATGAAGCTGACAAGAGCACGGGAGCACTTTCCCTATGAAAACAGACAAGTTGGGGGTGTTTAGCCTGGAGAAGAGAACATTGTGGAGAGACCTCATAGCAACCTTCCAGTATCCAGAGGGGGCGTGCAGGGAAGTCAGAGAGGGACTCTTCATCAGGAACTGCAGTGATAGGACAAGGAGTAATGGGCACTAATTTAAAGGTTTAGATTAGATATACAGAAAAAAATCTTTATTGTGAGGGAAGTGAGGCACTGCAACAGGTTTCCCAGGGAAATTATGGATGCCCCATCCCTGCCAGTGTTCAAAGCTGGGTTGGATGGAGCTCTGAATAACCTGGTCTAGTGGGAGGTGCCCCTGCCCATGGCAGGAAGTTGGAACTAGATAATGTTTAAGGTCCCTTCCAACACAAACGTTCTGTGATTCTATGATTCTCTGACAAGTCTCAAGAATTTACATAAAAAGTAACAAAGATAGCATAGTTTTCCTCCAGGGTTTTTTGTTAGTACATCTATGAAAGATACATCATTCAACTACATTATGCGTGTGTAATGTAATAGATACCAAGATTTTATCTAAGAGCTTCCTCTCCTGTACAGTCTTTCTGGTGCTGATCCTCTGATTGCCTCTGTCTCTCTGATTTTGTGTGACTTTTTGAGGTTACGTGAGCCTTTGCTTCCAAGTACTGGAGCTTTCTCACCCACTTATGAGGGGTGTATAGGGATTAGACATGAAAATATGGTTGTTTTTCACCATGCTAGTTAGCATGCTAACCCTGTGAAAGCAATCACAGAAACTAGTCAGAAGGCAAGTATTCAAAGTAGTTATGCTCATTTTTCCTTATGTTTGTCTTTGTGCTTTGTATCCTCCTCTGCAGGCAGAGCTGGGTGTTAATGAGCACCACCAGAAGGAAGTGGTCAGCTACATGCGCTTTGCTCGTTTCAAGCGTGGCATGTGTCTCAAAACAGTGGATTCTTGTTTTCAGGACCTCAAGGACAGCAGGTGCTGTGTGGGATGGTTCTGAGCAAGAATAAAGCAAAATATGCTAGCAGAAGTGGCAGGTTTGAATACTTTATGGGGCGACTTTCCTCCTTTTAGGTTTCTATGTTCTTGTATTTTCCAGAAGTTACAAGTCAAATGCTTTTAAACCCAAGTTGGTCAAATTCTAAGGAATTAACAGAGGTATTGACAGCATGACATTGCTTCGTGTCTTGCTTCTGATATGTAAAATCAATGCAAGGCTGTAGCTGAATTAATATTTGTGGTTTTAATGATTTAAAGAGAAAATTCAAATAAAATAACCAATTAGTAATGCTGTGGTCACCTAATAATGACTGACAGTGGTTGTTTTTAGAAAATATTGCATTGTATGGGTGGTACCTGTGTAGTGAGATCTCATAACAAGGCAGAATTGTTACCTTTATCATACCTTGACCTCTCTGTTTAGACTTGTTGAAGAGACCTTCACAGTTGATGAGGTGATGGACATGCTGGATGGACTGCAGAGTGTTGTACACAGTGAAGTGGAGTCAGAGCTCATAAACACAACTTACACCAACGTTTTACTTCTCCGGCAGCTCTTTTCACAGGCCGAGAAATGGTACCTGAAGTTACAGACAGATGTCTCTGACTTGGAGAATCGGTAACAGCTATTGGACTATACTTGCAACAATAAGAACACTTCAAGATGTTGATTATTTACATTCTTTTCCTAACCATAGAAGCCTATTACTTTACTATTGTATCAATGATAGGTTAGCTTCAATGTTTCCATCTATAAAATAGCAAGATACAAAATAATTTCAAACTTGCGAACAAGGTGTGTTATTAGTAATACTCTTACTTGAATTAATCATTTGAGAGCAGGTGACTGGACTCCATTAAAAAGCTTGTCTGGTTAGATTATATTTTAATTAAGGATGCTAAATCTATTGTAGTGCATGTGTCATGCCATTGCATGACATGATCTGTGGCATTTATGGTATTTGTGTAGGGCTTCATCCTGTTCTTCTAACAAGAATTCTACATGCAAGAAAAAGCATAGCACCAACCTGTTTCATGTGTTTCAAAATGTGTTTCATAGCGTAGCTCTTAGTAAACAAAAGCCTCCTTATATTTTTCTTTAATAAATAAATGCCTCTTTTTTTTTTCCCCCCCTAAGAGAATTATTGGACCAGGTTGCTGAGTTTGAAAAGTCAGAATACACATCTTCAAACAAAAAGGTAGAATTTTATTTTAATCAAATCATAATCAAATGTCACGTGGAGTCATGACAGATGTTTAAAATCTTAGTATTGACTCCTTGTGCTTAAGAGAAAAACAAAACTCAAACCCCATCCTCGTTTTTTCAAAACAGTCTTTGCAACTGTCCAAAAAGTCATATTTTGCATTTCGGCCCCAAGGCTCCCTCTGAATTGCCTTGGCTGTTTCCAGAGTGCCTGTTCTGCACTTCTGGAGTGTGCCTCACACCTCATTGCAAGGTCAGCCAGACCAGGGGTGTGTTGAAGCGTCTGCTTCTGGGTTCCCTTCCCCTGGCACCTGGGGTAAGACTGGGACATTTGCTTGTCCCAACATGAACTCAAGAGCTGAGAAGATTGCATAGTGCAGATATCACACTAGCTTGTCTTGCATGAATATGGTTGCCCCTTTTTTGGTTTGTAGCATAAAGGTGTATTTATATATATTATATTGTATTTATAGACATCTAATATGTTATTTTAAATACCTTAAATGAGAAAATTATTTGGAGCTTTGTAAATACTTTTTACTCTTACAATCACTAAAATATTATGTTCTCATTCCTTTGTCTTTTGGTTGCTGCAGGATTGTCAGTCTTCTGTGGAACCACATTTGCAATACTTTTATGTCTCTATGCAGCATCTTTGTTTAACTTAAGCTCAAAGTGAAGTTCGTAACTTAGGAGACACAAATGATTTTTCATTTTAAAAATGAACTTGAAATAAAAGGTTGCGCATTTTCTTTGCAAAAGAAAGCTGAATTGACTGTCAGTAGTTATTTTACAGGCTAAAGGAGTACTTTTCTTCCTCCTAAAAATCTGTATAAATTAATTTTTTCACCTTTATTATTTCTTTAGTCCACTGCAGATCCCATTAAACCAAAACTTGCTCCATTAAATGAAGGTGGTTCAGAGCTGCTAAACAAGGTAAGAACTTGACTGTTCATGCAGTTGTGATCAATGAGCATTCTGCTTATGCAAGTGAACTGAATAAATGTACAGTAATATTTGTATAATGTCTGTTACTATAATGACATCATGGTGACATATCCAAGAAGTAAAATACTAGTAAATTATTAAATATTGTAAAGTATCAGAAATTTGTGTGGTTATGATCTCTAACATGTATCACAATATTAACTCTTCTTTTGCCAAGACATTTTGGTCTTTGTAGTAATTGATTTTTCCATTTAATGGAGTAAAATAGTAAATTAGTTCCATGCAGTTATCTGGTGCTTCAACAGAGAAGTAAATTAAAATATGTAGCTGGCTGAAATTACTAGGCTATTGAATACTTTCTGTATCACTTGAAGTCAATCTTATTACATCCATTCTTCTTTGTTTTGTAAGTTGGTTAAATTGCTGCTGAAGAAACAGGCACTTAAAGAATTTGACCTTACTGGTTTTGAAAACGTCTGACTTCTCACTTGCTAAACTTCTTCAGAATTACGAAAGATTTTCTAGTACTTAATATTATCAATAGTTTTTATTAGGTGTTATACTAATTTCATTCAACTGAACTGTTGGATCTCAGAAACCTGGAGTTTTTGAGCTTTCTGTGCTTCCAGGCACAGACCCCCTGGAAAATACTGCTCTGGACCTGAAACCTTGGAAAAGGCTTGTAAATATGAATAATGAGTTAGAAATCACAAATATGTAGTGGGTTAGATGTGTGTATTTTCACTGGGCGATGGGTTTTAAATTTGAGGTTTTTATAGTATAGTGGTGGATGTGGGACAAGATGGAGAATTTTGGATGGTGTCTTTCTCTTTGTTCATCTTCTTCCGTCTTCTTCACGGAACTCAGGTAGTAGCCTTTGGTTGGTCAGTCAAAAGTCACTCTAAATTATTGGGTCAAAAGGATGAATAATATAGGTGTTAAACTTCTACTGGTTTGTTTAGCTTTAAAAGGCCTTGAAGCAGGCTCAGCTGTAGCCATTTTTCCTACTTCTAGCAAGGAGCTAGAGGTGCTGTCGTACTCTGTAATTTCTGATAAGATATAATAAACATCCAAGCCGGAGCACGAGAATTGCCTCAATCATGTTTCTATTAATCCTGGCTCTGAGGGAAAACAGACGAGACTGATGACAAACCACTAATATGTGGTGCAAAGCCCAGCATACACACCCACACTGAACTTTTCTAAAATGTCACACTTCTTACAATACCCTTTTAAGTTTCTGATAATCAAGATAATTAGCAAGGAGTTTTATTTTCTGTCTTCTATCCTGCATTCCCAAAATGATGTGTTGAGTACAATGTCTGTCTCAAATTGTTGTTACTCACTACAATAATTAAAGCATTCAAGAATTCAGACTTGTATTTTGCTTATAGGTTAATGTAGTTCTCTTTCAAAAATAATTTCACAGTCGTAACAGTTTTTCTTGAATATGTCTTTTTTCTTTTTTTTCCCAAATCATTCGAAGTTCATGTGGTGAATTTACTCTGACTGATAAAACATGGGTATTTCCTATAGAACAGGATATGCAGTAAACTGGTATTCGTCTCTTTTGAAAAGGAACTGTGGATAAAATCTTACTTGCCTGTTGATTGAAAATATGAATTATGAGCAACAATGAAATTTGCATCCCTGAACATGCAATTTTTAGTCATAAATCTTGATACTAACAAGATACTGTTCTCAATAATCTTAATGCAGTAAATCATGTGTTTAAATGAGCAACCCTATATGTTACAGTAGAATTGGAGGCTTAAATTGCTTTCTCACTGAGGCATAAAACCAAAATAAATTAATGAATTATTGAATTCTTATGAAGGCCATTTTTATAAGCATTTAGGATCTCTTTTGCTTTCCTAAGTGTCGTACAGAGACAGTTAAGAAATGTATTTTCTTCTCTGAAATATTTGCAAAATCCAAAGTGGCATAAGGGTGTAAACATTTTCTTGTTCTTTAACCCAAAGACAGTTGCTCATCTCCAAGAAGAAAATGAAAAATTGAAGACCAGACTCAGGACCATAGAAACACAGGTAAATTCCCTGTAATCTTGGATGCTTAATGTTGGTTACATATTTTAAAATATTTAAATAAGAATCCCATGGTTATTATTCTTATGTTTCCAGGTAAAATATGTTTCTGAGGTTTTGAATTTTCAATGTATTGCAGGCTACAGCTGCCCTAGATGAGAAGTCCAAGCTGGAGAAATCACTGAGGGATTTACAGATGATCCAAGGAGATCAGAAGGTAAATACAATTATATCCTTCTGCTCCCATTTAACACAACTGTTGCCAGTACATCCAAAATGTTGGTCTGTATGGCGTGTTTCTTTTCTGGCAAATGCAAGAGTTTGAGTTATTGTTGTTCCTGCTGACACTGTCTGTTCCTGCTGGTGTGTCAGTCAGCAGGTAATCCATAACATTAGTTGACGTTATGACATGTATTCAGGAAGTAGTATTCCAGAATTCATATTCCCAGGGCTGATATTTGTGTTAACAGACACAAATCTATGTCTGTTTGTTTCTTCATGTTTAATAATGAGAGAATGATACTTAACTTTTTTTTTTTTAGAACAACAATAAAACACTAATTATTTCACACATTTGTCACTTGATGTTGACATGAACAAGCCAGACTTGCTGCTCGTTTGATTTTTTTTTTGTAGTTCTCCCAATATCAGCATACTGTGAAAAATGTTTCACTGTTTATTTTTGTTACTTGAGGTTATTAATCTGTTTTGTAAATGAGGACTGCAACATGGTGAGTTGCTGGTGGTAAAAAATATAAGAAGCTGCAAGTCATGTTAACACAAATAAATCTGTTCAGGCCACCTTAGTATTTTTAAGTTTCTACCTTTATTTGTCAATCATTAGAATTTTCCAAAGTTTGTTCATAGGTAGTTGCGTCTTAAATTAAAACATTTCAGTTCAGGCTTTCAACAAAATTAGAACATTTTGATCTCATTATTTTCAGTAACTGACTTTAAAATTCCTGCAGTATTTACGTATTAGGAAGTAAGATTCAAGATAATAAAACATTTCTATTTTAGTTTTTGTATTTTAATCCTGATTTCTTTTTATTTTGCTTTCTGCCTGGTTTATGGTATGTATTTGGTTTTCTTAATATGTTAAAAGTTTACTTAGTAACTTCCAAAATTATATTCAATAATATTTTTAATAGGGAACTTGATTAATCAGTCATGGCAAATATTTTTCTCTGTTTTGTTAAACTTTAAATTATTAAAGGCTTAAAATGTTAAAGGGGTGTATTAAAGCCTGGATAATACTGTTTGTAGTGTTAAATTATTGGAGTTGAATCTCATCCTGCTTTTCTGGTTAAATATGAATTGGCCTCAGTGGCAGTGCTGCTGAGTATCTTCACCTTTCATGTCCTAATTTGCTCTCTATAATCTGTCCCTTTCTCCTAGTTGCTAATAAAGTAGTAGATTTGAAATTCTTTGAAGAAATAAATGATGACCACCAAACCACAACTGGTTCTTAAGGATCAACTAATCAAATTTTTTTTGTTGTTTTTTTTTTTTTTT
>VWZS01007271.1:185122-220249 GCA_013397075.1 Rhabdornis inornatus
TTTTGTTCTTTTGGTTTTTTGTTTTTGGTTCTTTGTGGGTTTTTTTTTTGTTGTTGTTTTTTCGGGGGTTTTTTGTTTTGGTTTGGTTTTGGTTGGTTTTTTGTTTGTTTGTTTGTTTGTTTTTGGCTGTTTTTTGTTTGTTTGTTTGTTTTTAATTAATGGTTAATAGATGGCTTCATATAGAAAGTGTGAGTTGCAGTAAGTGGGGGTAACTCCCAGCAGTAAGTGGGAGTAACTCCTCTATTGGATCAGTTTAATGGGGACTTAGAATTTTTTCGTAATTGACTTATGTCATGGTTAGAAAATAACAACTAAAGCATACAAGGTGTGTGTAGTGCTTTTCAACACTGCAACCTTGGACTCTCTCAGAATTCAAAATTAGCTTTTTTTCTGTACCGGTACTACTATCAAGTGTTTTCCTATTCTCAAATCTTAAGTTCCAGGTAGAAAAAGGAACAGGGATTTCTTAGGTTTTAGATTTTGTTGTTTTAAGGTGCTTCTGGTTCAGCCTCATCCTGAGTCATTACACTTTTGAGTTTGAAATTGAGCTTTAAAACACGAGAATGTTGTTTGGTGTTTTGGTTTTATTTAAATGAAAATCCATAGAATAGTTACATGATTATTATGTTTTATGACCCAGAACTGATGTTCAGAAAAGTTTGAGTTTATTCATCTCGTAAGGAGATTGGAAAGTTGCTTTGCAACTTGGAGCCTCTTTGTGTAAGACACCTGAGAATGGCACAGTGTTGGTACCTGTCTGAGAGTGTGAGCCTTAACACCTTCAACACCCATACTACATGAACAGCTTTGGAAATGTTTCAAAAATACATTGTAGCATAGACATTAGACATTAAATAGTAATGTACTCTTTCTGTATGGTAAATAACTTCTTGTAATATGATTCATCCTCTGGCTCTAACTAATTCCTAAAGAAGCAAAGTACAAGAACTTAAAATCTCATCTTGGCTGTGAAGACATTCCAGCCATCTTTAAAAAGCATTTATTAACAGTTTAGGTTATAAATCACTCCCTGCTCTAACTTTTTTTTTAGTTGAAGCACTTCTCATTTAGGCTTTACAGGAGTGCCTTGTACATCATTATTAAAAATGAAGATATACCTACTTTGTGTGGAATTTTGCACTTAAAATTAATTTTAATTATTTCTTCTCTTGAATTTGACATGTTTTAAATATTTCTTCTGTTGAAGAATAATGCAAACCAGGATATCACTGAACTGGAGAATAAAGTGGCAGCCTTGAAATCCCAGTTTGAGAAGACTTTAAATGACACTACTGCAAACCAAAAATTCTTGGAAGAAGACTTGGTGACAACAAAACATAACTTACTGAAGGTTCAGGATCAGCTATCCACAGCTGAGAAGGTTAGCATTTTATTGTAATGTGAAGATGAATTCCCTACTCACATTTTAACTGGCTAGTAATTTAGTACAGGATGCAGAGTTTACCAGGCCACACTTTTGCCCTTGTATTTTTGTTATTTCAGTGGAAAAGCACATTGTACATAAAATAGCAAACCCACAATTAACTGCATGGCTATAACTAGATGAATATTTAAAAATTGACTGTCTGTCTGGATAGAAATTTTTAAATGAAAAGCATATTTCCAGTCTTCTGAAGACTTTTAGCCTGATTTTGTTAGAAAATGAGTTGGTGTTTCTATGGCTGCCCCAGTAATTTCATTTGAATCTACCAGCTGACTTTATCTTAATTTTACTAAGTTACAGAAAACTAGTACTGCCAAACTTGAGGAGGAAAAACGAGTAGGTTTTTTTTTTATATTTTTGTCTAATCTTCATAATATGTAAATAATATGTTGATGTTATTATGTAGGAACTGGAGAAGAAATTTCAGCAAACAGCTGCCTATCGCAACATGAAAGAGATTCTCACCAAAAAGAATGACCAGATAAAAGATTTGCGTAGAAGACTTTCCAAGTAAGTGGTGCTGCCCTGTCTGTCCCAAGAAGATCCTTGTTCTGGATCCATGCTCTGCTCCATTTTGTCTCTAAAATGGTCTATACACTTTCCCTTAAAAAATAACTTGTAATAGGCTATGCCCTGATTTTTGACAAACCAGTCCTTTGAATGGGTATTTTGTGTGGTTAGAGATGGTGTGTGCAACAGCAGCTGCCATGTAGCAAGTAATGAGAGAATTTGGTATGGAGAGGATACAGGATATTCATGGCTGTGGTAGATAAGGCCTCAGGTGCTACACACAGAGATACATATGGGAGATGTTGCAGGTGCTTTGGTAATTGTTTGGATTTGTGGGTAGATTCCTTCATTCTACTATTTGGTAAACTAGCCAGTTTTGAAAGGAGAAAATAGTCTCAAAAGTATGTGCATTTGTCTGTGGCTTAAGTCATACAGTAAGCCTTGACAGAAATGTGTCACTCTTGTGTGCAATTTATTACTTTGGTTTCATATTTTCTTTAGAGACAAAATGTCTTTGGGGTATTTTCTAGTCTGTTTTAATTATTTTTCTGTTTGTTCTTTTTTACTTCTCAGATATGAATCAGAGGACTGAAATAGCCAAAAGCATCTGATCTATCGGAAGTTGTCATGGAAAGAAAATGTAAACTGGTATTATTTTTCAATAATGTTTGTTTTGAATGCAGTATTCTTTGCTTCTAGTGTTTAAAAGAACTATTATTATTATTATTAATTTCACACTGAAGCTCTTACCTTACTTCCTTGTAAACCTACAATTTATAGGTATTAGTTTCTGCAGTCATGTTTTTAATGGTTAACCATTGACATTCCTTGAGAAACAGCAAACAGGAACTTGAAGAACTGAGAACATTCCCTACAAAAAAAGGAGTTTATTTCTGTTTAAAAAGGGGGAAAAAAAGACCAAAAATACATGCATTAGAGTTTTTGATGTCTTCAAAGTGGAAACTCCAGTTACTTTTGTGTAGTTAATGTAGTTATGAAGTAGCATTATATGTAAAAATTGCATCAGTGAAAGAGTAGGAGGAGCCAAAAAGAAATGCTGATTCTGTAATGTTACTTCACATTGGACATGTCATAGCTCAGCAGAGTATGGTCAGTAGCATTTTTCTAGAGGGTGCTCATTAGATAATGAGATAAATATGCTTTATAGCCAAAGTGCTGAACTCTTTCAAATAAAGATGTGCTTTTTCACTTGAATTGATTTAAAGCAAAGTTGAGCATCAGAAGACAGATTCTGATTTGTGCCAGTACTCTTAATATTAAGATGATAATCTAAATATGCATAGGAAAGTTAACGGAACAACTTTTTGGGGAAATAAGTTATTTTGGATGTTTTCATCTTTTTTAATGTAACTTCACCAGAAAACAGCTTACTTCTCTTGAGTCTTCTACTTGTAATTCTCTGCCTTGCATTTGTTTGTCAGTCACCTAATAGAGCATTATACTTGTTCGTCTGTCCCTGTTCATATGTATCTTGTATTTTACTTCAAATAAAATACTACATCTTCAAATACTTAATCTTTAAGGAGCTGGGATTTTTATTAGGAGTGTTTTGTGTAGCTATTTTTTAAATACATGTGTGAATGGGTGTCAGATCAGTAAAGAATCTTGCTAGAAATGAGAACATGTAAATTACAGATTTGTGCTCAAAGCCACACCATATCAAACAGCTGTAAAAGAGAGTACCAGTGACAGGGCTTAGGAGAGACAGGGTGTTTGTTACAGAAACTGGCATTTAACAATGTTTTTCTCAGGTGCTACTTGAACTGAAACAGATCTTTTTTCCTTGTTATTTCTTTAACAAGCAAAGCTGTTAAAATTGCTTAACTCAAATCTGCCATACACTTGCAGTCTAAGTTCTTCTTTTTTCTCTAAGTTTAGGTTTTCACGTTTTCTGTAAGTTCTCCTGTCTTTTGCCTCCCACTGGTTAAGTGAGGTTGGTTTGAAATAAAGTCCCAACCTGTGGCAGGATATTATTGCTGTAGCCCAGTAGTAGTGTGTTGTGGGGTATCCTCCTCATGCAGGTATTCTTTTGCTCCTCAGTACTAAAATGTTAAGTTCTTAATAGGCATGTACCAAAGAGCTTTTTGGCCTGTGTTTGCTCAGAACAACACGAGTACTTGTCTGGATGAACATTGTGGGTTTTTTCTTTGTGATAACACTCACTTTAATGAGATCCGTTACTATTTCTAAAATGGCAGGTAAGGGGTGGAGAAAGCCAGAGGTTCTCATAACTCCTGCTGGTCTTATTTTCTCATCAATCTTTGACTCTAGAATATTGGCTCTGTGATCAGCCTTCATTATCTGCTTAGAAACCATCTCAGCAAGAAAGTACACTGTCAGCTTGAGTATATGGCTAGGTCTCAATGAAATAAGTTGGCTGTAGACAATTGTTACACACATTATCTCCTCAAATGAGTGAGGCAAATCTTGTAAAGAACTGTGCAGTGCAAAATTGAAACTCAGACTTTGATTTCCTGCCTTGCAGATTGCCAATTTAGTGAGTGTGAGATCACTGTGATGCTCGCTTTTTGTGCTGCAGAATGGCTAATTAAAAGTCTTGTGTGGAGCTCTTGATGAAGAGTACATCATCTTTGACAGGTGATGTACTTGTCAAAGAAGATCTGGAGCATTATAGAGTAGTGATTCTTTTTCTTGAGATAGGTACAATATTTTGAATATGGAGATGACGTCTGAACCTCTCCTGACAGTGCCCAATGTTTCTAAAACTTCACTTCTTTCTGCAAGGTGTGAATTCTAATACTGCTTTTAGCAGCATTTGTTCCTTGTTCTGCTCAAATAGACATAATCCATTTCTTCCACTTTGGTTGTTAATTCCCTAGTTATTCCTGAAGGAAATGTTTAAAAGGAAAATTTCTGTATGACTGGCTGGTCTGCAGAAATCAGATCTCTTTCAGGCTGGATGGGGTTTGGTTTATGATTTTGTTTTGTTTTTTTCTTGCAGACTGACGAATATGGGAATGAAATCTAGGCGTCTCAGCTTTGCTAGTACTGACTAAAAGCCAACAAACAGCCCTATGCTTCAACAGTGACTTAAGTGGTTGTTAATAAATGAGCCAGTAGTCCTGCATGTTACCGTCTTAATGAGACCATATATTAACTAATGATCTTTAACTGTTCATAAAGCATTCATTAACCTGTTTTTCTCTTATGGCTAATAGCCATTTTAAAAAATGTCCTAAGGTGAATACTAATATATACATTGACACTTAACCTGCAAGTGCACCTCTTTGTTTGATAGACTAATATTTAAAACAGCTGAAATTTGCACATTTCCCACATACCTTGCGTTTGGGAAACCCAGTCATCTGCCAGGAACGTAGACTTCAGTCCAGCCAAAACCTTTGTAAGATTCCTTAGTTTGATTTCCCTTTTCTGGCATTATCAAGGACAGGTCTTGACTTCTGTGTGATATGAAATGCTGTGAAACCGCAGGGAAATCTTTACTGCCTCAGGAAGCAAATGTGAATCATGTTGGGGTATCAGGTGGCTGAATGGATCAAGGTTAAAAGGTTTGATGTGGTCTAGAAGGATGTGCCTTCTAAAACATTTTGAAGTAATTTGAAGGTAAATTTGTATATGGGCAGGTAAGAATTGTTATTGCAATTGTTGCCATAGTTCTTTTTGTAACTGACTTTGGGCAGAGAATGCTCCTAGGGAGTTACCCTATGGCTTAATTTTGACAATGTCCCAGGGAAAGTGTCGTCCCGGGATTCCTGCTGTGCCTTGGCTGCCTACAGACTCTCCCTGAAAACGTCTAGATGTGCTCTGCTTAACAGTCTCCTCTCGACCATATCCTGACACATTAGGCAGCTTCTTTGGAGTCAGCTCTTTTCCAAATAAAGGTGGGTAGATTCATGTCGTCCTGTTTCAATAGAAGCTTTTGTTTGTTAATTGTTTTTAAATTATTATTTTTATGGACTTGTTGATGTAGTGCCTTGGAGTGTCTGCGGTAAGTCATGGTGATGCAGAGTGGTTGGTGCAGGACTGTGGCGGGGCAGCTCACTACTGACAGCTGCTGGTGATTAAGAGAGCTGCCCAGAGACATCCCCAGATTGCAGGAAAGCTTTTACAGAAAAAGTGGGAACTGGTAGGTGACAAGCAGAAGAACTGACTGAGTAATCCAGCTTTTTTTTAGTGACATGCCAGTTTCTGACCCTCATTTGACACAGGTCAGTTTTGAAGTCTGGATGAACTAGGTGCAATTCTGCAAATCCATACTTCATTGAGTGCACCTTTATGGAGTGAGTACCCTAAAAAATGACGCAGTCAGAAGATGGATAGAGCTGAGATGCTAAGGAAAAGCAAGGAAAATAAAAAGAGACTGTTTTCAGGCATGCTTTTCTTGGGAGGTTGAAGTAACGTGAAAAAGTTTTAAGGGTGATTAAGAGGCTGGGAATTACTTCAGGGTACAGACCTTAAAGGCATCATCTACAGTTTGGAACTAAGCAGCAAGTAGTAGTGATAAGTGATAAACTGGAAGGAATAATTGTAATCCTAGTAGCTGCTTAGAGGAGTAACTGTAATCTCCAATTACACACAGAGCAATTGCCCAGCAGTTGTTATGGCCTATGAGTTGTCAAAGATCTAGAAATCCAGAGGGATTCTTTCTTTCTCCCAAGGTAAGGAAATAGGGATCTTAGGGTAGCAACTGTGAACAGTGAATCCCAACAGAAAACCCATATGTGGAAAGTGCTACTCCTTTCTCTGCATATCTGCTTCCCTTGACAGCTACATGCAGAGACTGTAGACACTCCATGGCTTTGCTTTGATAGTCATCTGACACACTAGCAGTGTTTACATTTGGAAGTGAGTGCCTCCAGGAATTGAAGAGCTGCTGGCATTTTGTCCCTCTCCCACACGTCTGGCTGATCAAGGAAGGCCCAGAGGGTTTATTTTTAAATCGAAGCAGTATAGTGGTATATGTTGGAGGTAGTGTAATAAAGGTCCAGGCTACCTTGTAGAATTTCTTCCCTTGTTTCCATGACTTTTGCCAATCTAACTATTAAGCTTCTCTTAACTCCCTGAAATCATGGTCCCCAACCTGTTGCTAGGACCCCAGATTCCCTTTTTGTCTGCAGTTTAGCTAGCTGGGAAAGGCATTTGGCTTTTTACTGTGCTGGCATCAAGAGACACTTGACCAGGGCTTTTAGTTGATACCTAGGTGATACCTAGGTACTTGAGGTTTTGCTTCAGTGAGAAATGGGATTCTTTGCTTTGTTCATCAGCTTCTGACTAGGTTTACATAGTTCTCCTGAGCAGTCCCATCATTCCCTGATCTGTTGTGCAGATGAATCCCTGCCCTTCTTAACCGCTCCACCAAACCCCATATATCAAATTTCTTAGGTACTGGGAGAAAAATTCTTTCTAATCCATCTTTACTATGAGCGGTGACATGATCGAAATTTCTTGCATATGTCTATTAAAGGCTTGTCTTTGTCCCTAAAGATAAAGCCCAAGCCTGTCCCTAAGCCAGATGAAAGCTGGTCAAAGGAGATAAAATCATGAACAGCATCAGAAGTAGCATATTGATAATCTGAAGTGTATATAGAAAGTCCCACAGCAAGAATTCCTAAGTTTTGTCTATTTAAATACATTTAAATATATTTAAAACATGTGTTCCAAACATGTTTTGGATGACAGGCGCTAGATGACAGGCACTTTGCTGGGTGCCTATGTGCATGACCACTTTTAAAAAAAACTCACAGTAGTCTGTGATCTGAGCTACTGATGAGACTGACATTTCTGAGAGAGGCAAGGATTCGTCTCATTCTGCCTAGCTTCCTGATCTGGCCTGACCCAAGATGAGGACATCACACCTCTCTGCCTGCATGATCTCCTCCAGTCCATTAGTAAACTAGTTTGAAATATAATGGGAAGGAGGGTACAGAGCCAAGGAAATCTTTAACTAGATGATGCTCATCAGTAGGAGTAACGTATTCATACAGAAGCATCCCAAGTGGTACTATTTTTTTAAGGCTGTCCTGGCAGCAAATTATTTAATTCTGTAAGCTATTTATACACATCATTTATAGTAAATCCCACTGCCAAGGACAGGCATTTGACTTTCTAATAATTTGTGAAAGTTTTCATGATGTGGGACAACTCACATTCTCTGTGTGTTCCAGTTCTGTTTCAGTTTAACATCTTACGGATTTTAAATTACGTTGGATTATTCCTTCCAGCAGAATTCTAGGTTATATCCATGAGACGTATTGCCAGGGCTAGCTGGCATGTTGCAGTTCGACAGGCAAGACAAGAACTGCACAGATACTGCAAAAAGTCACAAACTCCCTCAAAACTACAGATGACTTAGGCAAACTGGTGTTTTCCAATGGCAACTTACATCTCTAGCACTACTAAAATACACCCTGAAGAATGGATGCATTTATGGGAGATGTGTAAACCTCTTGCCATCACCTTTCTTAGCAGACAGAAAAATGGTGTCCCACTTTGTGACTTTGATAATACAGATGGCTGGTCAGCAGGTCCACCTGAGCGCTACTGCTGCACCCAACTGCACGACACACTCTGCAGTTCGGGCTCCTGTCCAAAGGCCCTGGAGTTGGAGTTCTCACCCACAACTGACAGCTGGAGGCCTTGGCTCGGCCAGTGCCCAATGGGATGCTGGAGCAGCGTAAACAAAACTGGCAGGGAGCAAATTCTGGCACTGGAGGAATGAGACTGACAGCAGCTGAGTGACTCTTACTTGTAAAATGGTCCTGAAAGATGCCCTGGGGAAAAAAAAAAAAACACATTTAAACAGAGGAAGGAAGCTGAGTCCTTGGCATTGCTCAGCTAGTTTTATTGCTGCAGATGCTGCTGGCAGCCTTCTTCACTGGGAGACCTGTCCAAAGTGGTTGAGCTCAAAGTGTACCTTGGCAGGGGCCCAAAAACACGGGGTTTGTGTTCAGGCCTGGTACCTCGGTGTGCCTTCAGATGACCCAAAGGCCCCCTAGGTCCTTCTGCCTCCACAATGGCCACAGATAGCTTTTTCCACTGGCCTTTTATATTTGGTCCCTGCTGCTTGAAAGTGTTTTAAAATTGTAACCCCTCAGAAAAGTTCACCTACAGCAGTGGGGTTTGAGCATGAAGGTCACACACATGCAGAGTATGTAGAGGGAAGGCAGTATTCTGGGAGAATCAGACTGGAGTGTTTTCAAGTGTGTGCCATACTGGGGGCCTGCGTGGCTGATAGGACTGTTTCAAGGTAACTTTGGAACTGAGGAGTGTGCTGGGTTGGTTGAGGTGAGCACTAGGACACAGTGATAGGATATCTGAGGATTCTGTTTATTCTTTCACTAAAAGCACTGTCAGTCTCTAAACCCAGTCCTAATGGTGTGGGAACCCCTCTTCTGTGTAATCAAATTCAAGCTGTTGCCTCATGCACGTGAATGCCACTCGGTAGGAAGGGAGCCCTGTGGGGAAGGAATGTCCCATTTCCAAAACCAAACTGCAGCCCAGTGTTATTTCCTCACAGCTTCAAGTTGACATGTGAGTCAATAAAAATCCCTCAGCTCACATCCTTCCCAGAAATGCCAGCAAAACCCAAGCAGCTATTCACCCAAAGTACCAATTTTATAGTTCTGTCTGTGTCTATAATCTATTTACCAGCATTCCTATTTCAGTATGTGCCTGTTAATAAGATTAGTAATTAAAAAGCTTGATAGGAATTGGCAAGCACAGCTCCTCCGCCTTTCCCTCCCCTCCAAGCTGGACTGGCGTGGAGTGTGAGGCACAGTTGGCAGAGTACATGAGGAAGTGAAGGCAGGAAGCTCTGCTGAAACCTCTGCCTGCAAGAAAGCAATGGAAAAATCCCGACCCTTATGGGACAATCCCCTACAGTTTGTTTTTGCGTGCATTTCCTATGCTGTGGGGTTGGGAAATGTGTGGAGGTTTCCATACTTATGTCAGATGTACGGAGGAGGTAAGTGTGGTTTACATTTTCTTGCTTCCCTCGAGGAGGAGTGGGGCAAGCTTTAAGTCCAAAAGTATGTTGTCCATGTTAATGCTCTGTTCACCCAGCAAGGTCCAGGGCAGAGTAGGAAGTCTGGCTTTCTGTTGGTGTACAATCTATTTTATTGTGGCTTTATTTTATGTATTCTTTAGCATTAGGCTTTTACCTGACAGCTGCCCCAATATAGTGGCATTTGTTTCCTGTAACTACAATGAAACAGTGGGAAGGCCTGTGTTTTCTAAAAAAAATTGAGATAAAGTGAGATATATAGATCCACATAGTATTCATTTATTATATTTTTGCCCCACTGAATCACTCTGAAGGTGTCAGAAATGGATTCATGTCCTTGTACTTTCACCTATGGGGACTTGGAAAATATTGAGAAAAGGAGATGATTACATTGATTTAACTTAAAGATCAGCTGTATTATTTCAAGTACCTGTCACTAATGTCTTGTATACAAAGCCTTACTTTAGGAGATGATAACTTGGCTGCAAATCTGCCTTGAAGTTGGCTGAAATGCCTTAATCAACAGGAGTTCCACAGCTAAAACCTCCCAGGAACCTTTGAAAATAAGGAATTAATTTTGTCCTCCAAAAATAAATAAACCAACCAAAAAGACCCCCAAAACCCTCTTTGAAAGTTTATCCTCCTCATGGGTCCAAACTGAAGGAATGTGGTATTTGTGGCATATATAAGCTGCAGCTGTTCTTTCTTAGAAATCAAGTCAGTTAATTAGATTAATTAAAGAGCAGTTTTAATAATCTCCTGTAGTATACAGCTACCACTGTTTTGAAGAATCTTTAGAAACAGGCTTTCTATAAGACAATCAAGTTTTTCATAGCTTCTCATGCTTCATCTGTTGTCATAGTTTGGGACCTGTCTCCATCTTGCATTAAGGGACATGATGAGCATTTGCCTCATCTGCTTTAGATATCCTTCTGCCTTTTCTTCCTTTCAGGAAGAAACACTGAGATGTTAAATGTTTTTTTGCTTTTATGCTTGTTTTGTTGGCTTGTAGCTTACTTCTGAATGCACTTGTGGTGGTAGGAGTTGGTTTATGCTGCTGTTTCAAAAGCCATCTCAGCGCTGAGACTGCATCAGAGCTATTCTGTGGGATCAGGTCAGAAAAATCCAGATAATATGGTGGGAGAAGTGTCAGTAGAAGATAAGTACTGCAATGGCTGAAGTTTTCTTAGACAGTTCAGATAGCAGAAATGATAGATGTGCTGTAATTTTGTATGTATTCCTCTACACATGCTTTAAGGGTAAAGACTTCATATCTGACACTGAACTCTAGCAGAAAGCTTAAAATGTGTTTCTGTATACATTCAAACCGCATGTGATCATTTCACTAGCAGCCCATCATGGCAGACATCCTGAAGGACAGCAAAAGTCAGACACTTTGGGGGTTTTGTGTCATTCTTTTAACCAGACATCTATATTGCAGTAGGTGGTGAAAATTCTCTGAAATGCAACTAAAACTGGAATACTTAGTTAACCTGAATAGAAGCTTAAATAAACTTCCCTGCTCATTGCAGGGGCTTTGGACTAGATGACCTTTAAAAGGTGCCTTCAAACTCAAACCATTCTATTATACACCCAAGTATTTTCTGAAAAGCATGTTTTATAAGAATATTTTTCCATTATTTGTCTCTTCACCACTTATATTTATGTGAGGAAAGGCAGCTCTTTCTACTGTGAAATTAAAACTCCTGACAGGAGGTTTTGCCTTTCTTAATTGTTTTATTCAATGCCCTCTTAAAGAGGATTCTGTGGCTTTCCAGGGGTTCACAAAACCCAGGCATACAGAACATCGTTTTAGGAACTTAAAAGCTGAATATGCCAAGCACTGGGATTAGGGGGGACGCCAACTTTTTTGGCATCTTCCTTGTAGTAAAGCACAGAGCCAGATCCTGTCCTGCCCAGCCTGGCAATATGGCCCTTATCGCAGATAACACTGAGTATTTGTAACTTGAGTATTTGCAGACTTTGTAACCTGTCATTCTGTTCATCAGCAGTTTGCCTCCTTCTCCTCCTTCTCCTTGCTTTCCTGCAGAGAGCATGACCTGAGCAGAGCTGGGGGGATTCAAACCTCTTAGGTGCCATTCTCTGTCCCTAAGGAGCTGGGCTACACTCAAACAAAGCTGTGCTGGGTCTGCAGCGGGGCTGGTGCTCAGCAGCACTCAGCCCTGGGCGAGGAAGCCCTTGAGCACCAGGCAGGAGCCTGAGCAGGGGCGAGGGTGCCACTGGCCAAGCCCAGTGCCTTGGGCAGAGCCAGGGCATACTCCGCACATTTTGCCAGCTACAGGGGTCTGGCCTGGGGGCTGGTGTTTGCAGACAACTGACACCACAGAAAGCGACGCCCGGTGTCAATGAGCAGGGACTTGAGTGGGGCTGTGCTGATTTATAGCTGATAAGGAGCTGGTTTATCGGCTTCCCAAAGTCACTTGTGTGAGACATTTCGGTTCTACTATTTGGAAAGAGTAGCACTAGGAGTGAGATCTGTGTGCAAACAGGATGCAGAGCAAGGGGCAGAGGGTTAGCCCTGGCACCCCCAGCTGCGGGGGATGAAGAACAAGCCTGAAGGCATTTCTCCTCCCTGGCAGGGGCACAGTCAATGCCCAAAACGTAGCAGCGCTGCTAGGAGAGTGGAGAACCTTTGCAAGGCTGTAATGCTGATTCCCCTGTGGTACACGGCAGAACTCCCTCAGTGGCTGCTGGGGCGGCACGCACCCCACCGGCACGGAGCGGCTGCGGGAGCTCTTAAAGCTCCGACAGCTCCCTTGCGGCATAGGAAGTTATCTAACAGAATAACAAAGGGGTTGTTAATAACAAGAGAGCTGGGAGGTGGGAAATTAATTCCCAGAATAAACCGGATTATTGCTCTGTGTTTATTTCCAGGTCTTTGCCTCAGCTGCTCCACGGAGTTCATTCCTCCACAGCGCTGCACAGAGCCCATTGCAAGGAATGTTAATGCCACAGATTAAATCCTAAATAAGAGATATTTACGTAAATATTTTGGCTTGCTGTAAAAAGGGAATCAGGGAAGCCTTCACAAAAATCCAGCTTTTGACTCAGTCAGCAGCTCTTTGTGAAGTGAACCCCCAGTCGAATACAAGGATTTAAAATTTTTTTTCGGCAGAAATTTAAGCCAAAGCACATCCTGGTTGCCAGGTGGGAAGGTCCTTTTCCTTTCCTCGCTGTCGATCTTCGCATTCCTGCTGTTCCTTTTCCACAGGATCATCTCTGGCTCTCATTGTGGAGGGAAGCAGGGATGAGCAGCCCCATGCGGCAGGAGACTCTCTGGTTCTGTCCCTGGGTCTGCTCCCACAGGAGGGGCCCTGGGGGAAAAGCCTTCATCCATTTGCTGGTGCTTGTGGGCTCAGCGTGGGAATTTGGGAGCTTTTTAGTTCGTTTTTTTGTTCGTTTGGTTTTTATTTTTAAGCAGGGCCAGACTTCAATATGTAACTCAAAATCCTCTGACGCAAACTTGCTGTTACCTTTTCTTTGAGCACTTCGACTGCGTGGCAGAACACCCCACGCTGAAGTAAATCTTTCCCTCGTCCTCTTTGTCTCATTATCGGTTACAAGGTTACCCTTTAACAGCCCCAGCCCCCAGCATTGCTCAAACCGCTCGGACACCATCTGGGCAGCGCTGCCACCCCACAGCGCCGACAAACACAGTTTAACAGCAGAAATCCTAGCCCTGCCAAGTCCCTGCGGAAAATTCCCTGTGCCCAGGCCTCGCCAGCCAGCGCCCACCAGCCTCTGGGACGCTGTCTGAAACCTCTGTGAGATGTCCTTCAAGACTGGGCCGTGCCCTCAGTACTCAAGGTACCTGGACGGGACCATGACCCAGACCCAGCTAGCCTCTGGGACGCTGACAGCATGACTTGAACACAAATAGGGCAACGTTTTTGTCTTGCTGCTGAAGGCTGACTGTAGGGTTTATTCTCACAGGTGGCTTTTTAATCCCGTACCTAATCATGTTGATTGCTGAGGGGATGCCGCTGCTGTACTTGGAGCTGGCTGTGGGGCAGCGTATGCGGCAGGGCAGCATTGGCGCCTGGAAAATAATAAGCCCCTACCTCTGTGGTGTTGGTATGTTCTCAGTTTCCATCTTTATTTTCCAGCATGCAAGGAATGTGGGTTATTTTAGATTGGAGAGCTTTGTCTTTCAGAAAGGACCCTGGTAGGAGCTCAGGTTTTACTGGGTCTCACCAGGCTGAGCAAAGCCAGACACCTCATGGGATGTGTTTATCCTATGCCTTGTTGGGCATTGGGGCCGGACCCCAGCTTGCTGTGTTGGGTCTGGATTAAGAGATGTGAGTCCCCCTGCCCTCAGGCAGACTGCCAAAATCATGGTGTGAAGGCCTGTGCTAAACTCAGCCTTTGGGGCTGTCTACACTGGGCTTTGACCCCAAGAGTACCTTCCCAATAAGCTCAACATGAGTAATAAAATGATGCCTTAGTTTCCTACTGTTCCAGTTTACCATTTACCAATGTTCACTCTTAGCTACACTTTGATGTTATTAAATTACCCTGAAAACCCAAGCTTTCATTAATTTGCATAAACACACATTTTATTTTTAATGATACATTGAATATTCACTCCCCAGGGCCTAAAGAATCAAATCCAGTTCAGGATGGTCCCGGTGAGAGGAGGAGGCAGTGACTACAGTGACAGGGACCTGTCCTGTGCACATGGCTGTGCATGGACAAAGCCTCTCCTGTGTCAGCCATGATGGGCTGCTCTCACACCTCACAGATGTTATGGAGCCCTGGGCATTTTGGGTTTTTCTGCTGACCAAGTGTCTCCCTCCATATTCACAGGAGTTGCAAGTGTTATTGTTTCCTTCTTCCTCTCCATGTACTACAATGTGATAAATGCCTGGGCCTTCTGGTACCTCTTCCACTCCTTCCAGGTGTGTGGGCTCCCAATGGCCCAGTTTGGTCCCACTGTGGCTGCGGAGGGTCACAGTGGCTTTGCGTTGGTGCTGGATGTTGCATGGCAGCATTGTCAGCTGGGAATGGGGAGGTGGAGGGGTGTCAAAAGCTTCAGAAACCCAGGGCTTTGCTGGATGGAAAAGTGAGGCAGTGATATCCTCCTTCATAGTCTTCCTAGAGGAATTGGCCATTGTCTTCTCCTCACCATGGAATTCAGGTCAAAGCCAGGCTTCTGAAGCTTTGGTCACATGTGCTTTGGTGCCAGGTGTCCTGCATCGTGAGGTGGGCCTGTCTGATGGCAGGGGAGAGGTTTGGCCCCATGGTAGAGGGCTGGAAGACACTCCACTTGGAGAGTGTCTTCCCCAGGGGAGAGGGCTAAAGAGGCTGAGTCCTTGGGGGGAGAATCAGTCTGGTCATCTGCAAGGAAGAGGGACAGAGCTGATCTATCCTTGGGCAGGGGGTTCAGAAAGGGTCATCCCCAGGGGAGAGGATCAGAAAGCATCAGTCCTTGGGGGAGAGGGTCATTCCCAAGGGAGATTGTCGAAAGAGATCATCTCCAAGGGAGAGGGTCATCCCCAGCACCGGGCAGCACTATGCAGTGAGAAGCCAGCCCAGGCAGAAAGCTGCCCTTGCCATCATCCTCCCTGTTCCCCACTGGCACCTCAGCTCTCCCTGCCATGCTGACAGCCTACATTCACTCCATGCCCCTTCCTCCCAGGACCCCCTGCCATGGGCCACCTGCCCCCTCAACAGCAACCGCACGGGCTACGAGGAGGAGTGTGAGAAGACATCGTCCACGCAGTACTTCTGGTACCGGCAGACCCTGAACATCTCCCCGTCGCTGGAGGCCAGCGGGAGCGTGCAGTGGGAACAGGCGCTGTGCCTGACGCTGGCCTGGCTCGTGGTTTACCTCTGCATCCTCCGCGGCACCGCCTCCACCGGCAAGGTGAGAGCGGGACACAGCCCTGCTGAGCCCGGGCGCGGCGTGGGGAGGGGAAACGAGCGCTGACAGGCAGTGAGGGATGGCTGCTGTTCCTTTGGGTCATGGCATCTCCCCTGGAGCACCGAGCTCTTCTGCCTCTGCTGCCCTGTCAAGTTGCAGCTGAAGCAGGATCAATCAAAACACTGGGTGATACTGAAAAATAATCCAGAGACATCCTTCAAACACAGCCAGCTCTCTCTCATGGCCAGTTGTCAGGCTGCTGGCCATGAGGAAAGCTATCTGCCCCAGCAGAGCCATGTCAGGAGACGTCTATTTCTTGGTCTTTGCTAGACAAGACATCTACTAGACATTTTTTGCTTGTTTCTTATTCACAGCAGAAGTTATGAGGAAGCGAGGAGAGAAACCCCAATATCCTGGCTGAGCCTCCACTGAGCAGCAAGCTGAGGGCTGTAATCCCCAAATCGTGTTAGCCAAATACAGAAAACCAAGAGACTGTAAGCTAGGAAAAACCTCTTAAACTTGCTGCAACTGATTAAATTAAATTTTGATTCAATTTGATTGAATTCAAGTTAGATTTTGACCCTTTTATGAGCTCTGCCTGCCTTCCTTTCAGAGCAAATGATGAATGACCTTTGCCTCATGACTTTTTGATAGATAGTTGTGAACTGGTGTTATGCCACCAAATGATGCAGAACTGAGTTTGTGAATGCTGCAAATATTTTAGAATTTTTTTTATTTACAATCAAAAATAAGATACTTGGAACTGTGGCGTGGGTCTTCAGAATTATTAAAAGCTTGTTTCCTTAAAATGTAAATCTAAAGTTTGATTTGTCTGATAATATTTCTTTGAAGATTAATATGGGATAATAAACACAATAACAGAAATTATTTATGTAAAGTGAGACTGACATAGCAGATTAGCTTTGTCTTATGTATTCTTTAGACCAAGGTCTTTACCCTCTTTCCCCAGGTTGTTTACGTGACAGCCTCTTTGCCATACTGTGTTCTCATCATATACCTCATTAGAGGATTAACACTTCATGGAGCTGTCAATGGGCTTGTCTACATGTTCACACCAAAGGTACAGAAAAACTGTATTGAATTTTTCAGGAAAAGTTATCGGTTACTAAGCATATAAGTTTTTAAAAGATCTTGGTCCTCCTTTTTCTTATACTGAATTTTTGCAGCAGTAGCATAGGTCTGCAGCTGGAAACCTCAGCTGGGAGTGGCTGGAGGCTGCCATGGTGCCCATAAATGGCTTGCTTTTTCCTTCAGAAAAATTAGCATAATTATTTTCAGTCAGAGAAGTAACCCTGCCCAAAACCACCCCTGACCTGTAATGAGTGCACAAAGGGTCCCATCCCTGCCCTTGTCCCCATCCCTTCAGGCTGGAAGGGGCAGTGCTGGGCATTTTGTGGAACTTTATGGTCTTGCTGTCTCATCTGGCTTTTGCAGCTGGAGCAGCTGTTGAACCCCAAGACCTGGATCAGCGCTGCCACGCAGATCTTCTTCTCGCTGGGCCTTGGCTTTGGCAGCCTCATCGCATTTGCCAGCTACAATGAGCCCAGCAACAACTGCCAGAGACATGCCATCATCGTGTCCCTCATCAACAGCACCACCTCCATATTTGCCAGCATCGTCACTTTCTCCATCTACGGCTTCAAGGCGACCTTTAACTATGAGAGCTGTATCAGCAAGTAAGAGCCTGGTGTTTCACTGGTTTTCAGCTGCAAGCTATTCTGGGGCAGGTATGGGGGAGGTAAATAAATAACAGCATGCAGCACTGCCAGCACTGCCCCAAGACCACAGCTGACACTTCTCTAATAAAGCTAAAGGATCTATTAAAAGTGATGAAGCCTGAGATGAAAGGTCAGAGCACTTTGCCTTTTGACACCTGGGTGCTGCTTCCAGGCACAGGCCTAGTCAAGAGGATGAATTTGCCTAGGCAAGTTGCAGAGGCATTTTTCCTTGTGTTCTTGTTCTGGCCCATGCTCCAGGGAGTGTGGGGGAGCTGATTAATAAATGTAGTGATGCTCATATCCCCCTTTTTAAGGCTAAGCCCTTAAGTTCCAGGAGCTTAGCCTCCTTGGCTGTGATGCTCTACAAGTGCCTGGCAGCCTATGGGATTGTGTCCTGTAGCTGCAAATTTGCATGCAGTCCCTGGAACAGGGCCCATGGCAGTTACACATTTACTCATATTTTTAGAGCTTTCAATCTATCTGCTGATCAGAGAGGAAACCAAGCTGCTAGTCCTTGATTGTTGCCAGAAGACTTTAAAGTTGCTGGGGTGTGGATGTGAGACTGCAGGGCAAAGGGGAAGAGACACCAGCCAGCACGCAAAATACCTGTCTTGGAGCAGCAGTGTGGGTGGAGGAGCTGCTCCCTCCAAGGCACAAATGAGCACAAGGTTGCCCGTGTCCCAACACTGTGCTGAAAGTGCTGCTCTCACCCAGGGAGGCTGAAGCCCTGGGGCTGGCAAAGCATCCGCATGGGGACCAATGGAGAAAAGAGATGAGGTATCCTGGGCCTGAAAGCCATTAAATTCCTGTAATCCTTCCCAGGGTGATCCTGCTGCTGCTGAATGCTTTTGACCTGGAGGAAGGCTCTTTAACAGCAGACAACCTCAATGAGATGAAAGATTACCTCATGGCCACCTATCCACAGGAATACGCCCAATTAATGCCACATATTAAAAACTGCAGTTTGGAAGCTGAGCTAGACACGGTGAGTTGCCACTTTGTGGTGTCTACTTTGCTTCCATTGAGCCCAGGCACCCCGTGTGAGCCCAGGAGCTGCCTTGCCATGGCTGGGGATCATTTCTACGCCTCAGGAGGGGGCAGGGGCTTGCTTGGATCATTACCATCCAGTGCCTGTGCATAAACCAGTGAAGACCTCACCTGCCTTTGTGGTGCAAAGCCACACCTCAGGTGTACTTTGTTATGACACAGAGTCACTCTCTTTTGTCTTACGTCCTCTATCGAGCTGAGGAGATGCCTGTAACTCGGTTTTCTCCTTGCCTCCGTCAGGCTGTCCAGGGGACGGGACTGGCATTTATAGTCTATTCGGAAGCAATCAAAAACATGGAGGTGCCCCAGCTGTACTCTGTGCTCTACTTCTTTATGCTGCTGATGCTGGGCATTGGCAGCATGCTGGGGAACACGGCTGCCATCCTCACACCACTTACCGACAGCAGGGTGATTGCCTCCCGCTTTCCCAAGGAGGTGATCTCAGGTAAGCACCTGCCAGGCTGTAGCACCGGCCACACAGTGAGCATGCGTGTATGTGTGTGTGTACATATGTGTATGTGTGTGCAGAAGCTGTGATGTCCCACTGCTGTTGGGTGGAGTGCCATTCCACTCTCTGACCTCGTGTGGAACAGGGAATACCAAATATGCTGCTGGAAGGGCTTGCCTGCCCTTGTGAAATCCTGCCCATCCTGTACAGCCCTGTCCTTCGGGAGCTCCCAAAGCACCAGGGCAGTCACGGCTGCCTATTTCCAGGCTTCCTGACACACCCCAGCTCCTTCAGACTAGCGTCTCCTGACTGGTGAAACTTTGAGGGAGGGTACAAATGGCAACATAGTTGCAGCAAGTAGCTGTTCAGCCACATCGCCAGGATCCCAACTAGGAAGTGGCTCAGCGGTTGGTCAAAACAAGTACGTTCTCCTGTCTGGCCATGGAAATTGGTTGTCCTACCTTAAAACCTGTTTTAGCTGGATGCCCAGCGGCAACAGCAGATGCTGCATGCACGTGTGACAAGGCTGTAGCTAAGACTTGGTTGTCTTGACTACATCTGGGGTGATGCGCTGTGACTGAGCAGGGCTAAGGAGCAGCAGTTTAATGACAGTCACACATGCAAAGCGGCAGGTCTTCTCCACAGAGGAAAATTAAATCCTTCTCCTCAGAGAAAACTGCTCAGGAGAAATCCCACCATCTCTTTAGCCAGAAGAAGTGTGACATTCTCCCTACACAAACTTCCAGGTGTAATGGCAGGATTCCTGTTTAATCCATGCAGGTGTTGTGTGTTTTGTGAATTGTATAATTGGCCTGATCTTCACCATGGAGGCTGGAAGTTACTGGTTTGACATCTTCAATGACTATGCAGCCACCCTCTCACTGCTGCTCATCGTGCTGGTGGAAACCATTGCTGTCTGTTACATCTATGGGATAAGGAGGTAAAAGCTGAGCCCTGCTTCCTTCATAGTGGGACAGCCTGCCTATGGGCCAAGAATAAAAATACTGCCTTGGGATAAATGTTTCTCCTGTGCTATAGGATCAGCAGGGGGATGGGGGTCTCCCCTGCCCTTCAGACCACTTCCAGGGCCTTGGCTCAGGGCTGTGAGGGGCCAGGCTGGGCTGACACTGTCTCTGCTGGCAGGGGAGTACTAAGGAGCTGTACACACAGCTCCCTGCTCTTGTCTTTGGTCTCAGGATCATGACAGGAATTCAGCACAAGCCTGAGAGTGCCAGTAAGTCTGGTTTCAAAGGTGGTCACCTCGCACATTGTTTGTCTCCCACGTCAATCCTTGTGGGTAAAAGGAAGCTCTGGAATTAGGAGAAGTTTTGAACAGCAAAGGTGTTTGAAAATAGCTGAAAGGAAAGGCTTCAGCATTTGTTTTATTAGTCTGCCAGCACAGAGGGTGTTCAGGCACACAAGTGGGTATTCCTTCCCTGACAATTTCAAAGCCTTTGAATTGGATCCAGGTCTCCCGTGAGATTTGAGGTACCATTCCCAGTGTCACTACTTCCTCAAAGACAGTCAGGTAACAGCACTGATAACACTCAGCTGCACAAACCCAGCTGTTTTCTCCACAGTACTTCAGCATCATTGCTTCTGTCAGCTGACACCAGTAATAGTCCGAGCTTACATTTCAGGCAGAACTTTCTTGCTGTACCTATTTCTAGCTGTACCTATTTCTAGCTACTCTCTGCAACTTGGAATTCTCTTGGAAGCCTCACTGTCTTTTTTGACTTCCCCCTCACTGTGATTCTGGTGAGCCAGCTTTTCAGACAATAATTCTCTGCTCATTTGTGGTCAACTGTACTCCCCTTTCTCACCTGACATACTCGATTCTATAGGTGGTTTTTGAAGTAATGCAGAACAAGGTATTGATCGAATATCCGGTCTCAAAAATACACGTTTGGTTTTCTTTTGAACAGATTTGAGAAAGATCTTTACACCATGATTGGACGCAAGCCAAACTGGTATTGGAAAATTATGTGGGCTTTTGTCAGTCCACTGCTAATTATAAGCCTATTTATCTTTTACCTCACCGACTATATCCTCACAGGAACATTGCAATATCAAGCATGGGATGCCACACAGGTAAAAGTTGTGGGTTTGGGCTTTTTTTCTGTTTTAAACTTTCCTTAGTTCATGCAAGGATACAAGCTTCGTCCCTAACTACACTGTTCTACAAAATGGCCTTCTGAAAGCAAGTACCTGGAGTCAGGGCCATCCCTTAACTTTGTGGAAAGGAAAACCAGGGAAAACTTGACTTAGTGATGATGTAATGATTCTGTAAAATCAACTAATTTCCCTTTATGATTCTTAATGACCCCTTCATAGAAGTAAGTTTCATTAATGTTGAAGACCCAAATATCATCTTTAAAAATACACTTAAACCCCCCCTACTTTCAAAATGTATTTACTTTGGACAAAATTAGTGTTACTTTAACGGAACTGAGCTGCTGCTGGAATAAATAGTTTTCATAATTTTAATATACATTTTTTTTCCTTAAGAGTACTGGACTGTGCATTTATCACAGAGCAATTACTACTGGATAAGTAATCACTGGTTTAATAGCCTCTGGTAGAAATGTTTCCATCATGCAGGAACAAAGCACATAATTGTTTTCATGTCATTGGGACTCATGGCAGGCCTGGCCTGTTGACTGTGTATCAGCATGAGCCCACAGGTTCCAGGAGAGGAACAGAGACCTGACAGAGGTCAGGGCCCAGCCACCTCATTAAGAAACACAGAGCAAGCCAAAATCTGCTCTTTACCAAAGCTTGCAGAAGTTTTGCCCAAGCCTGTTGTCAGCAGCTCTGTTCTTGTCAGTTTTCAGTGTGTATGGCTGGACAGAGAACATGGAGGGCAGCTGTGGGCTGCCAGACTGAAAATGCTTCTCAGAAGTCCCGCTTAGATCCATACACACAGCTTTGCTCCTGGCCTGACTCTGGGACAGATGCCACAGATCCAACACTGCTTTCCTCCCTTGCAGGGGCAGCTGGTGACCAAGGACTACCCAGGCTATGCCCTGGCGGTGATCGGGCTGCTGGTGGCAGCATCCACCATGTGCATACCCCTGGGAGCACTAGTAACTTTTGTAAGGAAGAGACTGAAGAGGGAACGAATTTCAACTGTTGCCTGAAAGCTGACAGCTGGATTTGGGAAGACCTTACCCCTGTCACCAGTGACTGGGCACTTCTGTAAGACAGCAGCAACCATTATTTGTAGCAGCTATTTATAGAGTTGAGAATGGTGGGTGCTATATTAACCAAAAAGTGCTCTTGGGAGGTTCCACAATGGTTTGGGGGAAAAAAACTCTTCTGTAACAAGATGAAGCTTTAAAGTGGCCTCTGTAAAAGACGTGAGGAGAGGAGCAGCTCACAAAATACCAGCTAGCACAAATTAACCAGCACATCAGCCCATTACACAACATTAGGTGATTCTTTTCCATGGTTATAGCAGTGCCTGTGCGGAAACATAAACAACCAAGCATGTTCCTGCACCAACGTACCAGCAAATACCCCCAAACCATTCAAGACGCTTAGGCATACTCATTGTTTGAAATAACATCTGTATTTCATCAACAGGTGAAACTGCTGAAGTCTAGCAATGACAATGTGACAACTGCTTTCCTTCATGGGAGTAATCAGCAGGATGGCAGTGGTGGATAAATGTGGCCAACATGGCTTCTTTTATACTTGTATCCAGCAAATCAGTGAATATATATATTTATATATGCATACATCTATATCTATGCACACATGTGTGAGCTGCACAACTTTCCCACCTCCTGAAGTAAGCTTCCAATTCTAGTATGCAACTGTGCACTGTGCTGTACTTTTTATTTTCTAGGGATGTACTTTAAGTACCCTAGAAGGTATCTGTGATAAAGCTGCTTTACAAGCCCCACCCAAACAAAAGTATGCAATATAATTAGCTTTGACAAAGTTCATATCCAGGTATTCTTTAATCGTTAGATGTAACAATCCAGCAGTTCCATGGACCTGGTTTATTTCCTTGTGTAAATGTTTTATAAAGAAAGCAGTATGTTTAAATTTCAAGCTTCCTGTAATAGAAAACATTAAAATTATATCTATGAACTTTAAAAAAGGTTGCTCTGAAGAACAATATTAGAGACACTTCATGGGACAGGGTTTCTTAATACAGTGTCTTAACTATGGAACCATTAGAAGACAGCAAGTGCCTTAGAAAAGAGGGATTAATTTCAAACATTGTTAAAGCACAACACAAGTCTCTCGTTCTGGGGCAAAAAGCAAGAGGAATTGTACAGCCTCCACGGGGTGGGCAAAATCTCAACAGTGACAACCAAGATCCGTGTGGTCTGCAACACCCCTAGAAACAGGACACATCTGCCTCCCTTCCCAGGCTTTGCTAACAAAGGAAAGACACCTTTTTACATTTCAGTTTATTAAAAATGGATACCATAAACAAGACCTGTACAAAAAATAGCCAAAATTGCCCAGAATTTGGTAAGAGTTGTATGATGAGAAGTTATCGCCTTGGGCCTCCCCTTCCTCTTCCACGACCTCGGCCTCTGCCACGGCCTCTTCCACGGCCTCTTCCAGCAACTTGGCAGGTAAAAGAAAAAGGGTAAATCTAGTGAGACCCAGGAATACTTTCATTTTGATTAAAATATTCTGTATTGAGCATAATCACCACACTGCTTCTCTGTGATAAGACATTAAGTTAGGTATTAAGTCTGATAATGCTCAGTAAGTTTCAGGAAGTATTTTCATCTTTCGTATTAGTTCTTCCAGTATACAACTTCCACAGACTACTGTGGTCCATCCTTGGCTTCACTACAGGAAACAAAGACATAAAACAGTTGGCTGCTCCCAAATGACTGGGTAATCTGACAGTAAACCAGGAAATCTTTTTTCTATATATACAGAGTCTGGTTTTTTAGAGAAATACAAATTTTGACATGCTGTGAGCTTCCCAAATCCATCCTATCTCAGGCACCATGTGGAAGGTCAGTACTTTGAAAGGATCCCAGCATCCAACAGCTCCTACTGGTCTCAGTGATGCCTCTGCCAATCGCAAATGTGATTCGTAGGCAAAGGTCTTGACTGTGTACTTCCAGTTTTAACTACTGCTATTTAATTGTAAAGGGAAGACAGAATCATAGGATAGTGCAGGCCACAAGCAACTGCTGAATGTGTTATGATCCATAAGGTGATAACATGCCTTTGCATCTCTCTCTCCCAAATAAATGTGACCCTCCAGGTCGCAAGGACACTCTGCAAACTTTAGATTATTGGTTCACTTCAAAAGTCTTTGTGAGTGCAGGGCTCAAAAAGATACTGAAAATTCTGTGGAAGTGGGTGGCTCTCTAAGAGACACCCATTGGCATCCACATTCAAGGAGCAGGCTGTAGCAATTATTCTGGGGCATAGGTTAGAAATGCAGAGAAGACAGAAGTAGCAGAGACACAGGACAAATTTGACATAAGCAAGGTGTTGTTATATTGCTGGTAATACACTGACCCTGTAAAATCCATGGAAGCATCAACCCCGGCTGGATGATGACAGCATCAGTAGGTAGCTGTGCTCACCAAGCGCCAGCACACTTGGACCCAAGGCTAATGTGGCACATAAACCCCAGCCACCATCCTGCCCTTTTTCCTGACCACTTCCCAAGGACAGATCAAGGGTTTTACACTTCTGAAGCCAAAGGGCATTTATGGATTAAGGCACAGCACAGCACAGCTTTGGTCTGAGAGCACTTCCGCATACTGTGGATGCAGGGAGCATAAAACAGAGGAAACTGGAGCTTTCCCCAAAGCTGACACCAAACGGGGATGTTCTTGTTCACACCATGTCATGAGGTTCAGGAAAAAAACAATGCAACCACAACTCATTTCTCCGTGTGTTTGATGAACTTAGAGGAGCAAAGCCCCTTTGGGAGCTTTATCCTTATTCCCTATCAAGGGAGCAGCCACAGTGCTCGCACTTGGTGCTGCACAGCTGAGGTTCTTCACCAATGCAGAACATCCTGCACACGCACATACTACAACACTAATTACAAGAGAAATGGTACAACATGATTTTAGAGCACAATTAGCTTTCACTTACAGCTCACTGTTTTAAAAACACACAGATTAACTAGTGGACAAAATATATACCACTGCTGCTGAGTTACTGGGATTTGCTGGAGACTCATCTTTAATAGTGTGGATTAAACTTGAGTTACTGTCTCTACTGTTAGGTTTCTAAGGAAAAGGATTTTTATTCAGCAGTGCTTTGAAAAAAAAAGTTCCAGGAAGAGCAGAGACTGGAAAACTACTGGGAGCCAAAGCTGGAGATGCGCTCACTGGAATACAGCCTTGATTCCCTTATGTTCTCAAGTCTCTCAAATTCACGGATACCACTTTTATCCCCCACCAAATTTCAGTGAACCATTCAACACCATTTGAGATACTGTCCTGTACTTATCTGTGTGAAGCTCCCCATACAAAATGGGGAAACAGACATCTGGAGAAGAGAAAGTGTAAATCTCACTGGGTGCCAACTGTAAGACTCAGGTTAAGACTTAGTCAAGCTGATAAAAATTTACATTTTTAAGAACAGATGCATGAAAACAGATGCATTCGTTCATGTGAATGAAGCTCAGCAGATGCCAAGGAGGTGGGCAAGGCAGACTGAGCCAGTGCCGTGTCAAACCACCACTGATGAAGGAATTTGATGCCAAATGCAGATGTTCAAACACTCAAATCAGATACCTTCAGACTCACAGTACTAAAATGCACACAAACGCAGAACAAACACAGACTAGGAAAGCACAAACTCACCTGCTTCTCTTTTCTTGGATTTGACTTTTGGTTCAACATCCACTAGCAAAGTATCCAGAGGCAAACTGTCCGGCAGAATAAAGTAGCGGATGTTGTTCCCTCGAATGCTCAGTGTCTCCAGCTGTACGGGCTCTCTGTTCTTCAGTGTCATTTTCACTGCTTTGAGATGCGTGTTCATACTGACATCCACTCCTGAAACAACACAAGCCTGATTTCAAGGATGAGGTCTCTTGTTGCCTGTTTTTAAGTATGTGCATGAAATGAGATTTATCCTGTTTATCAATACTTGCTTCTACCACTCATGAATTACTACTTCAGCCTGTCACAGAATGAAACTACATCTCTTTTCTCTCTTGAATTACGCCAGTTACCATGAGGGGCGTTTAGCTTCTCATGGTTAGAGATCTTTATTCAGGTCCTGGCAATAGCTGTTTTGTAAATGATTAAAATAACTCCTCTGAACAACAAATAAGTGTATTACAGAAGCGTAATACTAGTCTTTAGTCCTTTAAAAAGAAGTAAAACAAACATTGGAGGAGGAAAAATAACCTGGATAATTTCCTTTTTCTATAAGCCTTAGGAAAATCCAACCACAAAAGCAACGTTTATCTTCCAATAAAATACATTCAACACTAGAGTGAATTTTCTATCAAAGCACATAAAATACCCAACTGCAAGGAACAACCACTGTGGTTACAAACTCTAAGAACAGCCAATACATAATAATTGTATGGAATCAGTACTGTGCACACTATGTTGTATTATGCATAATCTCAAACTGGACAAAACATCCCAGATGGATGCATGGACTGTATAACAGCCATGAGAAACAATTAAAAAAAAACCCAGAAGTTTTTATTTTGCATATCCAGAACTTTAGTTGGGGTCTCATCTCCAGCTATGAAGATCAAAATGATAGCGTTTTTATTTTTCTGTCCTCTTCCTCTCCCTCTAGATTTTACACAGTTCCACCTGACCCAGTCCTTTGTTTGGTGTGAGGGGCATTACACAAAACCCACCCCTTCATCCGTGCTCCTGCCCTGGCGCCAGGAGGAAGAGGAGATTGTGCAATGTTTTTACAGATTCTTAGCAGAAAATGAGAGAGGCTTTGCTCAACAATTAAGCCTCAAAGAGCAGCGAGGTCAGGAGCCCAGCAGAGCCCAGCAGTGTGTTTGCTTCCCATCTGGCTGGGTTCAGCAGAGCATGCTGCAATCGAGCACCGAGGTGGCTCACTCAGTTCTAATCAAAGCTGATGAACCTGGCTGCAAAATAATGCCAATTTTGAACTCTGCCAAAACCCCAGAGATTGCTACTGGGCAAAAAAGCACCTCAGCAACCCTCCAGAATAAAATTCAAACTTAACAAGAGTTGTATCTTTTTTTTCCCCCCAAGAGTACCTAAGCAGAAAAGCTTCTGAAAGCCACCTGGGGGTAAGTTTAGGAAGGGAGATGCAGCAGCTTTCTCGGCTCAGCCACGAGGGTTTGCCTCATTAAACACAACGTGCTCTGCCCCACCTACATCGTATCTGCTGTCTCTAAGTACAGCTTACAGGAACACTCACCGAGCAACATCCTTCAGTGTTTTAACACCTGAGAACCACATAATGAACCCTACAAAATTCCCTGCAACTTTCAGCTCAGTGGTACAAAGAAGCACCTGGTAATCAGGAACTCCCACAAACCAACAGGACAGACCTCTGGCAGCAGCGGGGGAGCAGATTCTCTTGGCCAGGATTCCCACACCCAGCTCTGAGTTTTCAAACCCACCTCTCATGAAATCGAACATATGCAAATATGCATTTCCATCTAGATTCACCTTAACAAAAGACATACTCAACAGGAATAGTTAACTTTATTTTTTCAGATTAGAACCACCTACATGGAAAATTTAACCAATTTAAGACATAAGCTGGAACAGGTTGCCCAGAGAATCTGCGGATGCCCTATCCATGGCAGTGTTCCAGGCCAGGCTGGATGGGGCTTTGAGCAACCTGGTCTAGCGGAAGGTGTCCCTGCACATGGTGGAGGGTTAGAACTGGATGGTCTTTAATGTGCCTTCAAACCCAAACCATTCTGTTACTCTGTGACTGTGCTACTAAAATCCTAAGAAACTACCAAGCAAGGTTTGGAAGAGTTTGCTTCCTTCTCCCTGAGCCAGTCTGCAGGCAAAGCTGCAGTTGGGCCCAGAGGTTCCCAGTGCTACAGCAAGTTTACAGCTCCCAGCAGAACCTTTAAAACAAAGAAATCTTTGACCACGTATGGACTCACCCACTACGACATATCAAAGACAATCCGTGACCCACTGAAATTCGCAAGTACTTTCGCAGTTGCCTATGGAGAGCTGGCTGGTCACAGACCCCCACTGTTCCCAGCAACCCTCGACAATATCCAGACACTTCTTTAACACAAAGCCCATCTCCTGCAATTTCCTGTGCCGGTCCCCGCAAGAGGGAGCACAGGAAATAAAACTCATTCAAGCCGCGGCTGCCAGTTGTTTGCCGAAAGGCAACGGGGAGTATTTTGCTGCATCCTGCCGTACCTGTGATCGTTCCATGCACCTGCGTCCCATTTTTCAGCTCAATGGTCACAGTCTCATGGCTCAGCTTCATTAGAAACCTGGGAATTAAAAACGCATTTTAAAAAACCAAAACCCGTCCACTTCCACATAAAGCCCTACGTGTTCGACAAGCAGCACCAAGCAGCTCCGCATCCTGAACTCCCACGGACTGCGCTCACGGATTGTGCTGGTGATGTTCAGTGACAGAGTCCACGTCCTGCCCAGCCATCGGGAGCTGAAACACTGCCGGATCCAGCACCTACTTCCAGACGAAACGGCCATTATTGCACAAAGAAGGAACCATTTTAAGAATCGTTACAATCCCGGCAAGACAACGCTAACCCAGTGCGGGGGGTTTCCCTCCAAAAAGGGGGAGTGAGGCTTTGCCGAGGGACCCGCGCAGGCCCGGGACGGGAGCGCGGCACAGCTCATCCCGGGCCGCTCCCGCCAGGCCCAACCCGGGCCGCTCCCGCTCCCGCCCGCGGTGGGGGAGAGCGCGGACTGGCCCTGAGCGCCCGGGGGCCCGCCCGCCGCTGCCAGGCGCGGGCAATCCGCCTCCATCCGCCCCCATCCATGCCCACCCGCTCACCTGACGAGCTTCATGTCGGCGGGCGGGCGGCCCCGGGCGAGGAGGACAGATGAGAGGAGAGCCCCAAGCGCGGTGCGGCAAAGGCGCCTCTCGGTCAGGCCGCGCCGGGCCGCGCGCGCCAGGACGCGGCCACGACAGTGCCCCCTAGCGGCCCGGGGGACCCACCGCGAGCGCCGGGCAGGGCCTGGTCCCGCTCGTGCGGGGAGAGGGCGGAGAAATGGGATGGGGGAAAGGCGAGGATCGGGGATGTAAAAGAGGGATGGGGGGGAAAAAAGAAGGATGGGCATAGGGGGAAGGAGATGTGGATAGAAGTGAGGGGGCTGGGTCTGTGAAGCTTAGCTTTTTGTAAGGTTTTAAAACTATCAGCTTGCCCTCCTTAATTAAAAATAAATTTTAGAAAAGAAAAAAAAAATAGACTAAACCTGCTTTGAGCTTTACAAATAGGAAAAAATCCAAGGCCTAGAACCTGTAAAGCACTAATTTATTATGAAAAAAGTTACAGCTTCAGGATCCAGAACTGTAATAGCAAAATTTTCTTTTCTCTTCACCTAGTGAAGGTAAAAGGGAATGGAAGAAGACACCTTGAATTTTCACCTATCAGTATGGTCATTAAGACACTGAAGTGCCCTTGTAGGGAAAGGGGCAAAGAGCCATTGGTCCTGAGCAGAAGTGACACTGCAGATGCAGCACTGGAGCACTCCAGCCACAGCACTCCAGCTCCAGAGAGAGATCCAGCCTTGGCTGAGAGGAGCAGAACATCACACAGTGTAGACTGACATCAGGCACTCAGTGAGATCATCACTGTTTGAGTGACAATCCCCACCTGCAATGAGCACACACAAAACTGAAGCATCCTTCAGGTGTGAAACTGCTCCTAAGGAACAATTTGGGAACAGTCTGCTCCAAAGCACAAAATGCACTGCAGACAGTACATCTAGAAAAGTTGAACATTTTATTGTCATTTAGGAGTAGTACACCATTTGTGATTTTAGAAATACAGACTCTTTGCAAAGTACTGAAACACAGGTGCCTTCCAACTTCTAAAACCTACATTATTCTATGTCTTACAAACCTTTTATATTAGCAATTCAAGTTTGGTCTTTGCTGCAACAAGTTCTTCACCAAAGATGCAACAACTTAGTTCTAGACTGCAAGACAACTGAGCCAAGTTTCCAACTCCACCTGCCCAAGAGCCACCAGAACCACTGCTTTCAAATATTGAGTCTATGATGTTCTTGTATTTTGTGCCCTTGAGGGAGTTCACCTTTGAAAATTTTAAGTTAGGAAGATTTTCCAGTTAGCCACAAACTGGTAATTTTTCCATTACAGCATCTAGAAGCAAAGGGATACTTTGCAAGTACTAGTGCTCATGAACACGTTATGTTTACACAAAACCCAGAGAGGCCTCCAGAAACATTCAAGGTTAAAATGAACACTTGCAAAAGAAAAAAAAAGGAAGAATCTGTACATATTTTCAGTCGTAACACAAGGGAACACTGATGTATCAGTGTTTTGTGTTCTAGCTTCAAGTGACACCTGCGCTAGTCCTAGTACTATTCTACATGTTTGTCCCTTCCCCCCATTAAATTTTATACTCGCAATCTGAATATACAGCTGTACTTACAGAAAATATTAAACAATGCACAGCGCCTTAAGCAAGTTCCATGTATGGTTTTGAACAAACCATATAAAATAAGTGACAAAATGGTTTAAAGTTGGTCCTTATTTTTATACAGCTTGGAAACACTAAATTTGAAGACACACATTAACCAGCACAAATTAGTCTGCAGCTTTTTTTCTCCTTTTTTTTTCTTAAAAGAGTGTGTTACAGTATCATGCAGAAAAAGCAAGCTGCTGCTCCCAAGTAGAAATACCAAATTTAGACTTACTGCTTTCTCCTCAGGCTGTTATTCCTTCTTTCACAAATTATTTCAACATAACCAAGGATAGAAGCAGCTGATTACCAAAACAATATGAAGTTTATCTTTTATGTTGTGACCCATTCTTAAAGTAATGAAGTACTTTGGAACTTTAGCATAAGGAAGGTTGAATAAACACTGCAAAGGACTTTTACATTCTTTGATTTTGTTTACATCTTCAGAAAGAAAATTCTACATTTTAAGTCACTAACTACTAGATTTTCATATGGAGACTGTAGTATTGAAACAGTGCAAGACATTTGCAACTTCAGGAACATCCAATTACACTGCCCTTTCACCCAAACAATGATTAGCAGAATATTGCATCAGTTCTAGATAAACAAGACAGGACAAAAACCTCGTGTTAGAACAGCATTAGGATTCAAAAATCTTTCATATTTAGTGAAAAGAATCCACACACAAATATGCACTAAGGACTCCTTAACACAGACTTTATCACAAAAAATGTAATCCAGCTGGAAGTCTGGACCTAGACTTTTTATTGGTATGACACCATATTTGTTCAGAGACCACTATCAGATGTTCCATTATTAATGCTTCAACATTTGGGTATTTTGAGACACTAATAGCATCAGAGCTCTCTCCTGTCAAGACCAAAAAGCCAGCTGCAACAACCCAGGTGAAGCATGAGCTTAAGCAGTCCACTTAAGCTCCAAAACATTCCAGATACCGAAAAGCTGGCTTTTGTCTTTCCATTACGCCAGTAAGAGTGGAGCCCTGTCCACTAATGCAATATTCCAAAGACCATTGCAACTAAGACTGTCAAGTCAGGTCTCAGTTGAAAGCTACCACCACCACAGGACACCATTTCCTTACCCCTGACCACCCTCCTACCCCCCACCCCCCCACTGCCAAGGAACAACGTTCGTGAGAGCATTTTTTCGTGTGGAAAGCAGGTCAGTAGAGACTCCAAGTGTGGCTTGAAGAATCCTCAGTACCAAGCCGCTTTCCACACACACAAATTCAGTCCATCTTCTCCTTCTGGACCAGCTTGGGTGCATCTACAAAATCCTTGCCATTGTAAAGAATGATAGCAAAAGTTCCAAAGCTGGCACTTCCCCAGAAAAGCACATAGGCCAGTGTCTCAGTCCATGTATCACCTGAGAAGAAGAGTCAGATAAACCTTTTAGCTCATTATCTCCAATTAGCATATAGTTTTACTTTAGGACAAATGCAAATATTTCAAGTTCTTCTTCAGCTCTGTTGTCAAATGAAATCAGAAGTCTTTCACAGATCTTTTTCTGTTTCCCTACGTTGGAAAATTTGTATTTGCCACACAGTTCTTGCAACACACTGAATAGAGATCTATGGAAGTCAGTCAAGAACACTACTAGCAGTAACGTTAGAAAATTCAAAGCAAAAGCACAAGGCAAAAACCTTCACCACTCCCAATACAGATTTAGATTAAAGGGAATCCATCAGAACCGGGCTTATGCCTGTGTCTGACAGTTCTGAACTGCCTTTCTGCCAAAATTAGACAGGTATTCCTCTGCAGCTTCATCCAGTCTACAATAAAGCTACAGGTCTACCAAGGTGCATCTAAATTTGGGAATAATTAACTGTCCCTTAATTGACTTCTACACAAGTTTTAACATTGTTTTCTATAGCACTGCAGTTTTTTCCTTATTAATGATACAGTGCTAAACCTCAATCTCCAGAGCCATGTTCAAGCACCTTTCAGAATGACTGAGAAGCTATTCTATACTGAACAGCTACTAGTAACCATTTACACAAAAATGTTCACAGAGACACAAGCCAGCTGAGTAAAATTAAACTCAATAAGGACTTACCAGCCATTAGCAAACAAATAATGCACATGGAGAAAGCAACGACCATAATAATAGGCAACTGAGGAAAGAGAAACAGAATAATTACTTGATACAGCAGTACATATGTTCCTTAATTTCCTTTAAGATGGGTTGTACTGTAAAGCTATTTACTTGCTTTGCTTCTCAATTCACCTGCATTCAGGTACAAATAAAAGTTTGGATAGTTCCAAAATTTGGAAGACTCTGTTCAATAATTATGTTTAGAACTGAAATACACCTCTTGTGCACTAAGAGAAGTTGAGGTTTATGCTTTGTTTAAAAAAATAAATAAATACACCAGTTAAACCCATTATGTTCCCAAATCCCATTCTGAAATAGAAAGGGAAGGGCAAAAAAAAAGAAAAAAGAGTGAGGATTTTGTGCTACAGTCTATGCTTCTGCATGAAGTGTGAGAAAGGAACTCCACAAGATTCTTCTGCAGAAGGAAACAGCCATTGATAGTGACTAGTAGAATTTTCCCCCTTCCACCTGGTGAAGCATATTTTAAAAAAAGCAAGCAGCAGTTTTTCCAATACCTCAAGGACACTCCATTTTCTGTCAAGGGAACAGTCTGGGTTTAATCCTATAAGCAGGTATCATAGAAACATTACCAGATTACAGGGATACTTCATGACTAACAGGAAGTCCTACTCAGGCATAATGAAGTCAGTGACTGAATGGTTGTGTTTTCTTATCACAAATAAAGTGTCCATACTCACAGCTAGGAACTTCCAATCTTTCTTGACATGTAAAGGACTAGCAGGTTCTACTTCATCCACTGAATAATTTCCAAGAAAAAGATCAATTGCATCCTGGAAGAGAAAGGGAGGGCAAGAGTTAGAATGCACAGCAGTGCTTATCAAATACAACTCCCCCACAGTTAAAAGCTTAACTTACTTGTCTAAATCCATCAGAAAAGTTGTTTTTGTAGTAACGTATTAATGAGTTCCAGCCATCCATTATTAAGCCCCATTGAGTTCTCTTCCCAGTTCTGCAAAAAGAAATTGTGAAAAATGTTTAAAATAGATGTATAAATCCAGGACTGTAACTTGAGATTTACATTCTGTCCTTATCCAGATGTGTACTACTTTAAATTAACACCTACACAGGAATGCATTTACCTAGTGCCACCTCTGCATTATTACCACACATACTTGTAACAAAATTGGAAAAAAAGTTACACTTCTTTCCATCAGACAATATAAATATGCATCTTCATGACACACTGCCTTGGTTTTCATTTCCAGACAGCCATTACTTTCATATAAACACAGCAAAGAATCTGGAGATTTCAGTCTGACTTTTTACCAACTGAACTGTTGCAAAAAACTCATTCATAGCTTAATCCCCAGATCAATAACCGTCTCAGATATGAGGGCTTGAAAATCCCAAACATGCTCAAAAACCCAGAAGGCCCTTGCAAGAAAGGCTGACTTGCCTGGTGTAATCGGTCTTTAAGGCACCAGTTCCAGCATATTGTTTGGCACAAGCATTAGCATTATCAGCCCATGCTGTGAATAGGAAAACAATAAGAAATATTAAGGAAGTTATATATTCTCTTCAGAAAAAAGGTCATTGTTTGAACTCTATAAACAACCTACCATTTTTGTAGATTTTCTCAAAGTCTGCCTGCTCTTCAATTCTCTGTCCCACATGCAGAACACCTAGTCTCTGGAATAAAAAGTACATTGAGACTTGCTAGGAGTTTGATAGAAAAATTAGGATTTGCTTTCAGAAAAAGCTGTATTTATCAAACTTCAGTCTAGTCAATGCAGCTCAAGTAAATAGTACAGTAACTCCACTATGCAAGCTCTTACTGGAGCATTCAAATTACATTTCCATTACAAATGGAAAGCCTCTCTCCTCTTCCAGCTTGTCAAAGAAGAGTAAAACATTTACCTGAAGCTGGGCCTGGAGAGACCTGCGTGCCAACAAGCTCTGGATCACGTTAGTCCTATCCAGGCAGTCCATGCAGTTACTGCGGAATGTTCCCTCCTGCTGAGTCACAATTTTGCCCTCCGAGTCAACTAGAAAGTAACTAACACATATAATACATGTATTTAGAAATAACAGTCCATATAAACCACATGCTTTCACAAGTAAATACCCTAGCAAGCAAAGCACAAGCGTCCTGAGCATTTAATGAGCACTCAGCCGTGTCTTCAAACTTTGAATTCTTTGAACCCCCTGCATTCTTGCCATGCTGAAAAACAGCATAAGTGGATGAACATTCAGCAATCTTGGGGCAGAATTCTCTTGCCATTCAGAAAGTCAATCAGCAATATTGAGTTATATGCCACTGGGAAGAGCGGCTTCTGGTGCAATAATCAGGGACTTGTGGTTTTTGG